>JBAMBP010002659.1:0-90099 GCA_037044515.1 Phortica magna
TGGGCGGGAAGGAGTGGGCGTGGCTCAAAACCGTTCAAACTTGATCTGCTGCCGAGCATCACGAGTCTATCCTCCAAATTTCAAGTCTCTATCTTTTGTAGTTTCCGAGAACCATTGGTGAGGACGGACGGACGGACGGACGGACAGACGGACGGACGGACAGACGGACGGACATGGCTTAATCAATTTGTCTTGTCGGCCTGATCAAGAATATATATACTTTATAGGGTCCCCCTCCCCTCCTTCTCTGCGTTACATACATTTCGGCCAAACAAACACAATATACCCTGGTACAGTATGTACAGGGTATAAAAACAATTTTTTTTTTTATAAAATACAATTTATTATGTCATATGCAAAAAAGTAGATCTCGACCACACACTAATTTTGTGTTGTAGTTTAAAATTAGCCTGTTAGGTGTTATGTTGAGGATGCAAGGCGTAGTGTACGGTTTGAGATACTTCTTTGGTCATTACATTATCATACATATATTTTTCATTTTAAAAATTTAAAAATAAAAGACAATTAGAAAGATAACTAAATAAAATTCCCCTAGAACCAAAAGTTGTTTCGAAAGTAAATATAACGAGATTTGTGAAAGGAAACGTGGTTTGTTAAATTATAAGTATTAATGTATTTGTTAGCAAAGACACTAACAACACAATAGTTTAGTTTGGTTTGATTCGTCATTTGTTATACACTTGACTGTTGACTGACAGGTGGATGTGAAAATATTTGGAGAGGGAGCAGTTGAGAGAGAGCGAGTAGTATAGATAGTCAGAGTTGGTGTAAGTCTAAGGACTGCAAGAAGGGAAAGCTTAAACTGCGTTGTTGACACTGATTTAAGTATCAGTTGGATGAACATTAACTGAAAATGAACTTAGTGTGTCACCCTTCTTGCCGATTGCCTTCGCTTGATATTGTCCGACATCTTCCAGACTACATTTATCAATTGTGAATGAATAACGTTTGCCATCCTTTGTAAAGGAGTAACGTGTGCAAGTTTCGTCTAGTGGTTTGCCGTCCTTCAGCCATGTTAAATTCAATGGCTCTTCTTGGATTTCACTTTCAAATTTGATTTGTTCACCTTGCTGTACAGTGACAGATGCAGGGAATTTGGTGAAAGTTGGCTGTTTAGGTTCTTCACCAGGTACAAGCACATTTATGGTGCACGTGCTGAACGATTCGCCCGCATCATTGAATGCCTCGCATGTATAGGTGCCACCGTCTTCTGGGAAGATTTCAGCAATTTGAAGTTTGTAGATATTTGCTTCGTTCGTATACTGGAAGTCTTTGCTTGGTTTAATCTCTTTGTTATTGTGTAGCCAAACAACATCGAAATGCTCGGCACCAATAATGCGACAAGCGAGTGTAACAGCCTCACCGTCCTTTACGAAACGCGATTCTAAGTGACTAACAATTTTGGGTGGCTTATCGGCGCTGATCACATGACGCTTCTTGGCATTTTTATCAAGTGCTAATGTAATAAAAAATAATTATTTTGGTAATTATAGTTTTCAAGTTTTGGAGTTTTTGATTTTCGCCAACTCACGTTTTACTGTCAATTTGCATTTGGTCTCAACAGCGCTTATCGAATTGGTTGCTGTGCATGTAAAGGTGCCTTCGTCTTCGGGGAAAACTTCATGTATGGTTAGGGTCGCAATACCATTTTTGTACTTCAAGTCCATTATGTCTGATGAGGAAATTGATTTTCCATTCTTCGACCATGTTATTTGCGGCTCGGGATCACCTTTAACTTGACAGCTTAAAACAAGCTGCTCGCCATCGCGTATGGCAATATCTTGTAGCGGTTTAGTGAATTCCGGCTTGCACATCAATGAATCATCTGGTGGTACTGTAATTAAATTATTAATAAGTATTTCAAATTTGTAATGATGATTTTTTCAATTACGTATAAGTTCCTTTGTCGCACTGCGGGATCTTGATGGACTACCTGGCGCTTGTAAGCTGCTGGAGGCATATTTTTTTTTGTTTGAAATGCTGTTTTGTGTTGTTGAGGAACTTGTATTGTTTACAGTCTAAGTATTAAAAGAAAAAAACAATTCAGCTATCATTTCTTCGAAAATTCAATTATTAAATCCACTTATGTTGCGTAGTTGTGCAATGCACACATACACCATTTTGACGTTCGCACGCAAAGACCAAAATGCCGTATGTGGCTATACATGTACATATGCCACATAGAGCCCATAGGACACTTTGGATAATGACAGTTCATTGAGCTTACCTTGCTGCTGCTGCTGGACGAGCTGTTATGTGTTGTGGAGGAGGACGTTGTGTTTGTTGTTGAAGATGAGTTGTGGGTTGTTGCAGATGACGAAGTGTACTGACGTGAAGTCACTATTGGTGGTGGTGCTGGCTTAATTGGCTGTTCAATATATTTGCGATCTAATGAGAGAAGAAATATATTCACATTTGTTTTTATTTACATTATTTTTTTGTGTGTTAATTGAGTTGCGGTTAATAAGTTTTGGGATTTGACGTTTTGGAAATCGTATTTTGGTTGGTTTTAAAAGGATTTCTACAAACTAAAAATATTATATCGTATTAATGATAATGCAGACGCATCCGGGGGTAAACATAACAAATTTTGAACAAGTATTTTTTGGTATAATAAGAACTGTATTAGTTTGTCATGTTAAACAGTATAGGTTCGCAACCATTATTATGTGAAAAGGGGGACCTTATTAAATCTACGCCACAAAACCGACTATCATCACATAAAAAATTGGGTTGGTACATATTTGATAATTGTGCATTGTTATAGTGTTATTTTGGGAAGGGCATTATATTAAGTACAAATACAAAATGTACAGGATGAGCCATGTTAAGCAATTTGTTGTAACAGTGTATTATAATTAAATAAAAAACTCTTGTCTTATGCTACCTAGGGATACACAACATATTCCACAGTCTAGATCATAGTAATCATCTTAAGAAGTTTTCTTCTACCGATGAACACTCATATTTAAAAGTCTTTTCAATGTTGGAATAAAACCTTGCACATTGTGGGTACGCTGACCAAACTGAAATGTACTATGTGCGTTTTGCATATCTCTAAGCAACATTTGTGAATATTTTATTGTTTAATGCTTTTTTTTAGACAAAAGAGCTTGCTTAATGTGGCGCACCCTGTTAATAGCATTCAAAGGGTTTAAATATAAAATATTTTTAGTAATTTGTACTTATTAGGGTGAAAACTGTCTTTTTTATTGGTTTTTAGGAGTTTGCATACAATATTTTATAAATATACTTTTTGAGAATATTACCTCCTGAGTATAGGAAATTATGAGCTCAGTTCCGCCTGAGCAGGCAGAACTAGCTCATAATTTCCTATACTCAGGAGGTAATATTCTCAAAAAGTATATTTATAAAATATTGTATGCAAACTCCTAAAAACCAATAAAAAAGACAGTTTTCACCCTAATAAGTACAAATTACTAAAAATATTTTATATTTAAACCCTTTGAATGCTATTAACAGGGTGCGCCACATTAAGCAAGCTCTTTTGTCTAAAAAAAAGCATTAAACAATAAAATATTCACAAATGTTGCTTAGAGATATGCAAAACGCACATAGTACATTTCAGTTTGGTCAGCGTACCCACAATGTGCAAGGTTTTATTCCAACATTGAAAAGACTTTTAAATATGAGTGTTCATCGGTAGAAGAAAACTTCTTAAGATGATTACTATGATCTAGACTGTGGAATATGTTGTGTATCCCTAGGTAGCATAAGACAAGAGTTTTTTATTTAATTATAATACACTGTTACAACAAATTGCTTAACATGGCTCATCCTGTACATTTTGTATTTGTACTTAATATAATGCCCTTCCCAAAATAACACTATAACAATGCACAATTATCAAATATGTACCAACCCAATTTTTTATGTGATGATAGTCGGTTTTGTGGCGTAGATTTAATAAGGTCCCCCTTTTCACATAATAATGGTTGCGAACCTATACTGTTTAACATGACAAACTAATACAGTTCTTATTATACCAAAAAATACTTGTTCAAAATTTGTTATGTTTACCCCCGGATGCGTCTGCATTATCATTAATACGATATAATATTTTTAGTTTGTAGAAATCCTTTTAAAACCAACCAAAATACGATTTCCAAAACGTCAAATCCCAAAACTTATTAACCGCAACTCAATTAACACACAAAAAAATAATGTAAATAAAAACAAATGTGAATATATTTCTTCTCTCATTAGATCGCAAATATATTGAACAGCCAATTAAGCCAGCACCACCACCAATAGTGACTTCACGTCAGTACACTTCGTCATCTGCAACAACCCACAACTCATCTTCAACAACAAACACAACGTCCTCCTCCACAACACATAACAGCTCGTCCAGCAGCAGCAGCAAGGTAAGCTCAATGAACTGTCATTATCCAAAGTGTCCTATGGGCTCTATGTGGCATATGTACATGTATAGCCACATACGGCATTTTGGTCTTTGCGTGCGAACGTCAAAATGGTGTATGTGTGCATTGCACAACTACGCAACATAAGTGGATTTAATAATTGAATTTTCGAAGAAATGATAGCTGAATTGTTTTTTTCTTTTAATACTTAGACTGTAAACAATACAAGTTCCTCAACAACACAAAACAGCATTTCAAACAAAAAAAAATATGCCTCCAGCAGCTTACAAGCGCCAGGTAGTCCATCAAGATCCCGCAGTGCGACAAAGGAACTTATACGTAATTGAAAAAATCATCATTACAAATTTGAAATACTTATTAATAA
The DNA here is from genome assembly GCA_037044515.1 of Phortica magna. NCBI lineage: Eukaryota > Metazoa > Arthropoda > Insecta > Diptera > Drosophilidae > Phortica > Phortica magna. The sequence goes on from JBAMBP010002659.1 coordinate 4,792, forward strand.
TTTAATTACAGTACCACCAGATGATTCATTGATGTGCAAGCCGGAATTCACTAAACCGCTACAAGATATTGCCATACGCGATGGCGAGCAGCTTGTTTTAAGCTGTCAAGTTAAAGGTGATCCCGAGCCGCAAATAACATGGTCGAAGAATGGAAAATCAATTTCCTCATCAGACATAATGGACTTGAAGTACAAAAATGGTATTGCGACCCTAACCATACATGAAGTTTTCCCCGAAGACGAAGGCACCTTTACATGCACAGCAACCAATTCGATAAGCGCTGTTGAGACCAAATGCAAATTGACAGTAAAACGTGAGTTGGCGAAAATCAAAAACTCCAAAACTTGAAAACTATAATTACCAAAATAATTATTTTTTATTACATTAGCACTTGATAAAAATGCCAAGAAGCGTCATGTGATCAGCGCCGATAAGCCACCCAAAATTGTTAGTCACTTAGAATCGCGTTTCGTAAAGGACGGTGAGGCTGTTACACTCGCTTGTCGCATTATTGGTGCCGAGCATTTCGATGTTGTTTGGCTACACAATAACAAAGAGATTAAACCAAGCAAAGACTTCCAGTATACGAACGAAGCAAATATCTACAAACTTCAAATTGCTGAAATCTTCCCAGAAGACGGTGGCACCTATACATGCGAGGCATTCAATGATGCGGGCGAATCGTTCAGCACGTGCACCATAAATGTGCTTGTACCTGGTGAAGAACCTAAACAGCCAACTTTCACCAAATTCCCTGCATCTGTCACTGTACAGCAAGGTGAACAAATCAAATTTGAAAGTGAAATCCAAGAAGAGCCATTGAATTTAACATGGCTGAAGGACGGCAAACCACTAGACGAAACTTGCACACGTTACTCCTTTACAAAGGATGGCAAACGTTATTCATTCACAATTGATAAATGTAGTCTGGAAGATGTCGGACAATATCAAGCGAAGGCAATCGGCAAGAAGGGTGACACACTAAGTTCATTTTCAGTTAATGTTCATCCAACTGATACTTAAATCAGTGTCAACAACGCAGTTTAAGCTTTCCCTTCTTGCAGTCCTTAGACTTACACCAACTCTGACTATCTATACTACTCGCTCTCTCTCAACTGCTCCCTCTCCAAATATTTTCACATCCACCTGTCAGTCAACAGTCAAGTGTATAACAAATGACGAATCAAACCAAACTAAACTATTGTGTTGTTAGTGTCTTTGCTAACAAATACATTAATACTTATAATTTAACAAACCACGTTTCCTTTCACAAATCTCGTTATATTTACTTTCGAAACAACTTTTGGTTCTAGGGGAATTTTATTTAGTTATCTTTCTAATTGTCTTTTATTTTTAAATTTTTAAAATGAAAAATATATGTATGATAATGTAATGACCAAAGAAGTATCTCAAACCGTACACTACGCCTTGCATCCTCAACATAACACCTAACAGGCTAATTTTAAACTACAACACAAAATTAGTGTGTGGTCGAGATCTACTTTTTTGCATATGACATAATAAATTGTATTTTATAAAAAAAAAATTGTTTTTATACCCTGTACATACTGTACCAGGGTATATTGTGTTTGTTTGGCCGAAATGTATGTAACGCAGAGAAGGAGGGGAGGGGGACCCTATAAAGTATATATATTCTTGATCAGGCCGACAAGACAAATTGATTAAGCCATGTCCGTCCGTCTGTCCGTCCGTCCGTCTGTCCGTCCGTCCGTCCGTCCGTCCTCACCAATGGTTGCTCGGAAACTACAAAAGATAGAGACTTGAAATTTGGAGGATAGACTCGTGATGCTCGGCAGCAGATCAAGTTTGAACGGTTTTGAGCCACGCCCACTCCTTCCCGCCCAACTAGCTACGCCCACTTTTTGGAAAGGCTATAACTTGAACACCAGAAACGCTAGAACTATGAAAGTTGGTATGTCGACTAAGTATGTAAAGACCTATAAAACTGCATACCCCAATTTCCCCCCCAACCCTTCATTACCCCATTAAAGTGTTTTTTTGTAAATTACTGTATCTTCAAAACTATAAAAGATACGGACCTGAAATTTTGTATGTAGACTCAGTAAATACATGTCCTTAAAACTGCATACCAGAAAATACCCATTTGTATTTTTGACTACCCCTCAAAGACCACCAAACTTACATTTTTTGTAAATTTCACTTTTTTTTTACAAAAATTTGTATATCTCCACAACTATAACAGATACGAAATTGAAACTTTGTATGCAGACTTCATAGATGTATGTCTTTAAAACTGCATACCCCAATTTTCCCCCCAACCCTTCATTACCCCTCAAAAAGTGTTTTTTTGTAAATTACTGTATCTTCAAAACTATAAAAGATACGGACCTGAAATTTTGTATGTAGACTCAGTAAATACATGTCCTTAAAACTGCATACCAGAAAATACCCATTTGTATTTTTGACTACCCCTCAAAGACCACCAAACTTACATTTTTTGTAAATTTCACTTTTTTTTTACAAAAATTTGTATATCTCCACAACTATAACAGATACGAAATTGAAACTTTGTATGCAGACTTCATAGATGTATGTCTTTAAAACTGCATACCCCAATTTTTCCCCCCTACCCTTCATTACCCCTCAAATAGTGTTTGCATGTCAAAGCACTGCATCTCCGAAATTGTTGAAGGTACGGACCTGAAATTTAGTTCGTAGACAAAGTATATATAACTTCTTAAGACTGCATACCAGAAAATACCATTTTGTATTTGGACTACCCATTAGAGGTCGGCAAACTTAAATTTTGGGTAAATTCCAGTTTATTTTTATTAAAATATGTATATCTCCACAACTATGAAATATACATGTCTGAAATTTTGTATGAAGATTCAGTTAATATACGTCCTTTAAACTGCATACCGAAAAACACCTCTTTATTTCATGGCTTCCCCCTCAGAGATCTACAAACTCGAATTTTTCGAAAATTCCTTACTTTTTACTGATTTTTTATATTTGGAACACCATTTAAATGGGTGAGGGTATGTGCAGGGTATTATATGGTTGAGTATACTCAACTATACCGCCCTTACTAGTTTTTAATATGTTTTGACTGAACACTCCACTTATAACAGTTTTGGTGAATTATTATTCGACATCAAAAAATATTCTTACCAGGTAAATTATTACTATTAAAGAGTAACATCTAATGAGATTAGGTTGTAAAATATAAATAAAGAGCCACGAAGGAATGCCTCTGCTAACAAAATTACCCACTAAATCAACTCACCAAAAGCTGAGAGAAGTGTGGATCCATACGCTCGGTGGCTCGAATGAAAATTAAAGCCGCAATCTGAAGACACTGGCTGACACGATACCTAACCATTCCAGCGAGCTCTGTATATTCAGAAATTATTTTTTGCTACCATGGAATACCCCTACGTTACTTACGGTCACAGTACACATATGACTTAGGCTCACAATGTTCAAGCTCGAACATATTAACTGTCATTTGTGTAATGTGGTACGAGTTACATATGTTTAGAGGGCCTAAATACGAAAACTAAGTTTATATAATGGATCAAGCGCTTGGTGCCGTTTCTTTATCAAACCATAATAGATAACTTATGGGCTTTTTTAAAAACTGTTTCTTTAATGTTTCAAACGGTTTTCCAAATTTTACCAGTTCAACGAATGCTTATTGATGAATATGAAAGACAGATTTGCACTTATTAATTTGCATGTAAGGGTAAGGGGGTGAATAAAATATTTTAATATGTCATATCTGATGAACAAAAAACATAATATATAGCATAGTCATAAACGAATGTGTGATAATAGAGTGAAGACTTACCTTAAGTGAGTGAATTTTTTGTACTCATGGTAATAACGCAATCGATGCTAATGACACTGTAAAGTAAAGTAAAGTAAAGTATAGTAAATAAATGTTTAACCTGATTTGTTAACATGGAAGTAATTTTTAATTCAACTTTTGACTTTTTACATTAAATTTCATAAAATTGTATGTATTCTCTCTTAACATTGAAGATAAATAAATTCACCTCATAATCCATAACATCTTTTTTATTACCATTTAGGCTATACATATAATATTTCTCAATATTGCTGGCAAATTTAACTGTTTATGATCTTTTGTAATTAATTATCTATGTTTATTTTTTCGACTTAAATTATAGAGGCGTTTACGATCTTGTACCAGAAAATACATGTTATGCCTGATTTAGACAAATGTTTTCTTTTATACATTTGGGCCCAGTTTCACAGTCCAGGGTTAACTCTCAGTAAGAATTTTTCAGTTTCACATTCAGAAATTTACTCGAACTCAAACCATTCGAACTTCTTCTATTTATGTTTTTCATGTTAAAACGGAAAAGAATTTGTCTATCTAATAAATAAAAATGCCACCTGTGGTCTTTTGCTTTCTAATAGGAGAGGATATGCAGCATTTACAACAAATTTTACATTAAAGCAAAGTTTCCCTTTATAATTGCTATTGTGGATTGTACTGATGCTAAGATAATATGACCAGGAGGAGATAAAGTGAAAACTATAATAAACAAATGATTATGAATATGCACACACATTTTTGGTTTGCACGAAACTAAGATACATATGTATGTGCTATTGTACTATTTAAAGATAAATTGGATTCTCTTTAGCTTTCCGATTTTAAGTTGAAATTAAATGTGATTTTTCGCAATAATTGAAAAAACAACAGTATTGGGTAAATACACTTTTGAAGTTGTAAGACATTATCTTAAAAAATATTATAAGTCGTCAATGTAAAGGTGAAATTTTGGGTGAAGTCCGGGTAAGGGTGACATTCGAAAAACCTTTACTCGGAGTTAACTCCAGGCTGTGAAACTGGCCCTAAGAAAATTGCAATAAGTATTTCTATTGTCCAAAATACCGATCAACGCTTATTAGAATTTTTATAAATCTATCACAATTAGAAAGTGTAAACTATGTTTAATAATACACGTTCGAGTTGTAACAACATATTGCATTGCAAACTGTCCCCAAGAGACAAAATTGTTGGCCTTTTCTCTCTTCATTCAACAGTTAGCACTTTAAGATTAAGATCGTAAAAAACTCGCCAAACTTGAAAAGAAAAACTTAACAATTTTAAGGAACTGATATGGGAAACAAACTAGAGACGAATTGACAACATTATATGTAATTTTTTTTTTTGAAGACTAACTTTTTTTTAACATTAAAAAAAGTTACATTTGATGTATCAACAAATATCCGTTTCAACGAAAATCCGTATATTACATATAATGTTAAAACTTGTCAGACATTTAATGTTTGAAGTAGCGCACGTTAATATTTGTTCTATTTTGAATAATTTTTAAATTGTGAGCCGATTGCAACAGCATCGCTCTTTACCGATAGCAGAGGCCAACGACGTAAGCAAAGAGTACCAATGGTTGCATTTGATTTGTAGACACCAATAAATCCGGAAAGCAAAACTAGCAACCATCGAACAAAAAGAACATGCAAGCCCTCTATACATAAGTCTATGTACATGCATGTGTATACAGTGCTGTCAAAATAATAGTAGTGCGCCCAAAAAACAAAAAACAAGCGCATCTTCCACTAGAATTAATATAGTATAAACAAGATCCCCCATTTTTTGAATCTGATTATACACTCTTATTGGTAGCACTTCTACTTTTATAGTCTTCTTGCAGTTAATTTAGTCATGTCCGTGTGTCTGCCTTTTACCCATTTACCCAGACCAAATGTCTGTAAGTATAATTGAGATCGAACCACTGGAACTAGAACCTGCCAGACGAAATGAAAAAGAGGAAGAAGCAAATGACTTGAAACTTCATACTTATGTTCTTAGGAAGGGATGAAAACTTGAAACTTGATAATTATATTATGTGAACCCATGAAACATGAAAATTTGAATGTCGGCTGGTTAGATAAATAGAAATAAGATTCCAATAAAAAAAATGAGCGCAGTACAAAAGAGAGCGCGAAGAGTATTTAATCTCTAGAAAAGCCGAAGAGCGTTCTTTCTGTTTTTTTTTTTTAGAACTGGATACACATACTTATATTAATATTTATGTAGTGACATTGCTCACAGGTATGGTTATGTCCTTGATACGCTTGATCAAACATGAATATTTTAGGCCTACGAAAATTGAGCATGTTCTTTCAAACTGTTAAATACTCTTTGTAATTTAGGTCGCCTCTGTATCAAGTAATAGAGTAGTACGCTTGATGTTTGGATAATCCGATTAGTATGTAAATTGTTTACAGTTACTTTTTAAAAGCCTTAATTAAAAATAAAACCTTAGCTTGTTTAAAGATTTGATTTTTTCTGTTTTGTTTTTTTTTTCTGTTATTCACCAACTTGAATATGTTAAATTTTTATTCTACGTGATCACATTGAAATTATATTACTTTTTTTTATATCTATATATAATTTGTATCGATATATAGTCGCACATATTTAGTTGTTCTTTAATTTTTCACCTATACTGTGTATTTTATTACTTTGTCATTTCTAAAAGCTTTTAACGAATGTTAATCACTGCAATTATAATAAATGTGTTCATGAGTCATTCAAAGACAATACAATTTATATTTCGTTACCTACTATGGGATAAATTGAATTAAAAAATTTTTGTATTTATTTTTAATCGACTTAACACTATTATGTTTATATACAACGGGTCTTTCTTAAATGATCTCGTTGCATTACCACACATTATGCAAACAAATATAAAGTGTTCACCAATCGTATTGTATCGTTCTTCTTAACTATAATTAAGTTTGGATTTTTCTCAACATAAAAAAATATATTATACCTCGATTGCTAAAACTATTCAAAAATTGTACGAACACTAACAGATTGCATTAATTTGTCCTTTTTTCTCTCACACATGAATAAGAATTTAAGTTAAGCAGGCCATCGACGACGAATATATTCGTGCAATTTGTTCGCTTCGACAAAATAACATTTTAATCGTTAGTGGACGTGGTCAAGAACAAATCTCATGTTCTTTGGCAAACAAATCAAGGAATAACAATTATCCATTTATCCATCCAGGATGGCCGGTTTTAACGAAATACACACATGCTTGCCTCAAACTTGAGGATTTCAGAGTGTGAGAAACTGTTAATGAACTCGTCTTTCAAAAAACCGAACTGAGCATTGATAATCGCCAAAAACAAAGCATTACACTGAGACAAAATGGATTACCAGTATAATATTCTTAGTTCCCACCAAAATCGTGTGCCTTGAAAACTCATCAAAAACGGTAAGCTTCTTTCACTTCATATATATAAATAGCCCCGCCCAAACATCTTGACGACTTGAAAACCACACACAGTCTCACACAGTTTCAATTTTTCAAATGATGAATTAATTCATAAATTTAATCGGAAACGGTTCAAACAACAAAAATATGAACTTGTTGGAGTTTTACATACCACGAAACGTTATCGTATATTTTTTAAGAAAAATATATTGATACTTGAATGCAATGCAGTTGTGATTGCAAATATTGCTTGTATGGTTGGTCATTTTTGGTTCACATAAACACATTTTTCTATTCATACTATAGTACTTCTTAAGCAAACATACTTTTTAATATATTGCCAAATCTAATTGAAAGTCGAATTTTTCAAATGATGAATTAATTCATAAATTTAATCGGAAACGGTTCAAACAACAAAAATATGAACTTGTTGGAGTTTTACATACCACGAAACGTTATCGTATATTTTTTAAGAAAAATATATTGATACTTGAATGCAATGCAGTTTTGATTGCAAATATTGCTTGTATGGTTGGTCATTTTTGGTTCACATAAACACATTTTTCTATTCATACTATAGTACTTCTTAAGCAAACATACTTTTTAATATATTGCCAAATCTAATTGAAAGTCGATTTGCTTGTTTTTGTTTTAAAACAGGTACTAAGAGTTATATAATATTACTTATAAATTGATTAAATTCCAATATTTCCTAATTAAATCTACAAAACTTGTGTATTCCAATACTCCATACAACGATACAATATGATTGTGAACCCTTGTAATGTCTGTGTGTATGTACTTAAAACAATAATGAAATTGTATATTTAAACCAAAAAGGACGTTCGATTTAACTATCGTTCCCATACCATTTTATTATCTCCTTTTTTCTAATATACACACACGTTATGTGGGTAGTTGTCAAAGTTTCATTTACCAATTTATATTCAAATAACTTTTTAAACTGATCGTTTTACTCCCGATCCAAAGTATAATGGTTTGCATTTTGTGTGGCTCTGGTTCCATTTTTTCTTTAAGCCAGAGTTTACTGTAATATAGTCAATGTGTATTTGCTAAAGAAATATAAAATCATAACTTAAAAAAAACAGTATATCGAATTTCATGGAGTTTGTGTTGTTCAGTTACAATTCTGCACATTCAAATTTATTATAACTAAAATCAACAAATTTTTTTCATATGCTTTGACAAACCAAGCAATAAGATTTTGATCATTTTCAACAACTTATGACATTTCCATTTTCAATGCTATTTTATAATAAAAATTATATTTATCACGCCCTGCAAAAGCCATTCATTTAGCAATAATTAACTATTATTAAAGGAAAACAATTTAAAGAGACAGTGTCAGCCGTAATTAACAGAGATTGTTCAATATTTTCTTTGCTCTTTTAAGTTATTAAATTATTTAACATGCCATTTAGATGTCTAACACATAACGCTGTTTAATTTAAATCACAAGTTAAGATTGTACATAATAATGTATGTATATATAAAATAACATAAACCGGAATATGCGTAGTACTAAACTAATACCTTACATAATTTCAAATTGTATTGAACAGTTAGAAATAAAAGCATCCAAATAGTCGACCACCATGATGTCAAGAACAAAACGAAACGGTCTATTATGTCGTCCACAACACATGTGTTGTTGCTGCGCTAGCTCTCTCTACGTGTTGTCGGTGGGCATGCACTTTCTCTAACTGTTTAATACTCTTTGACATAATTCTGCACCCGGTGGCTGCATTAGTGGTTTTACTACCGTTTCGGCTTTGCTCTATAATTTTTTGTTTTTGTTTTGCAATTTTGTGATTTTATAAATCAAAAAGCAGTTACCATAAAATAGTTTTTTTTTTTAAGTAAATATAGTTAATTTGTTTTCAATGTTTTTGCTTTGCATCAACGTTGAATTAAAATATGACATTAATAAAATATACTAACATTTGCTAAATGCTACATTTTTCTGTTATTAATTCATTTTGCTATTTTTGTTATATATATATATTTGTTATACATATATATATATATATACATTATGTTATATATATATATATATTGTAATTATCGTAAACTTATTCCAGTTTAATTTTGATAATTTCGTAGTTCGTGTATTGTTTTTGATAGTCATTTTATTTAAGACTATTTGCGGGAGTTTGAAGATTATTATCGGCAGTGATTAAAGATGAATCGGACGATTTTTTCATTTTGTCGCTATAATCATTGAAAATATCACGAAAACGTGTCCAACACTTTTCGGGAACAGTAATCGAAGTTCGAAAATTATTTTTTACCTGTGACAAAAAAATATCTTCATGTGAAAAGTGTATTATAACTTGGTGAAAAGTAAATAATATATAAAAATTATTGGGTACAAAAATGAATAAGCGTCAAGGAACTTGCCTCGCTTATGCGCATGTAAACTCCACGGTTGTTTTGGCCAATGTCAAAAAAGAAGTTTTTATTGTCCACCTTCATGTGGCGCTCCTCTGGTAAATCGCCTTTAAATCTTTAAGTATTTAAAAACACATATTAGTTAGTTAAATTTAAAAAGAAGGTGAAGAAGAAAACGGATAATAGTAATAACATACCCTCCGTCACTAGTGCCAAACTCTTCAAGAAGATCTGTCAAGGCATCGCGAAATTCAATCATGCCTTGAGCCGGAATAGCAATTTGCGACCTCGGACCGCCTCTCGTAATGGTCTGCGATACCTTTGTTTTTGGGAATAATATATTACAATACATCTTTTATTTTTTTTGCATAGAAGAATAATAAAATTATTTCACTTACGCGTAGAAAACGACCGCGTGCATTTTCTTTCAAGTCCAAATAGTATCTTCGATTTTCTTTTATCATGACCTCCGATTTTAATTTTCCATCCTCCGGCAAGTTGTCTGGATTTGGCGGACCTTTTTTTGATAAGAAACTAAAAATTCGAAAAAACTTGTATAAAGACGGTTAATATCTTACCTAATGAAGAATAATAATCACTGAAAGCCGACAGATGATCTCGAAACTCAGCCGCTGTTGATAAAGCAACGTATATTTGACTACGTCTACCATCTGCGCCAATCTGGAATATTGTTTTTTTTTATAATTAAAAAAAAAAACGCTTATTTCCACAATATTAGCAATAATTACCTCAGCGACTTTAATAAAGCGTCCACGACGGTTTTGCTTAACATCCAAATAAAATCGTTTTGATTGTATTTGCAACATTTTTGTAGCTAACTCTTGTTCTACTTGGCCAGCTTGAAATAGTTAAGCGAAGTACATTGTTTTAAGCAATAATATGTAAAAAAAGCTAATTTAATAGAAAATGCTTTTACATTGCACACATGTAAATATATTGGCTCTTTGAAGTTTATAAACATAATTGCTAAAGCATCTGATGTTGCGAAGCACGTAAAGTCATATAATCGTGGAACACTTATCTCTCAAATATAAAATAGATGCTGATATTTGCTAATAAAAAATATTTGGTAACATGAAAGGCTCTACGTGTACAACATCAAGATGGCATCTTGAAACGGAGCCCTAATATGGTCTATATGCATACAGAACAATGACATAGTAAAGTACCTACCCTTGCCTGAAGCATCAAAATCACTTCTGCCGGAAGCACCTTCCATATTGCTTGTATTGTATTCTGAAATTATAATTTATTTTTTTTTATAATTTGATTTTTTTTTTTTATTTGTTTGAAACTTACTTGATCCCGAGATGCCCTCGTCCACACTACCAAGATCAGACATGTCTTGCGTACTCGAAAAGAATTTTTTCTTGGTTCTTTTCTAATCTAATAAAAATTAAATAAATTTATGTTTCATTTTGTCATTAAATTTTATGTTCCATTACCTCTGATGTTTACAAAGTACTCCGACTCGCCTGACATTTAATAGTTGCCTGTGACACTAGCTCAAACAAAAAACACCTTCGTTCCTCCTGAAAAAAAAAGAAAAAACAATTGATTCTGGCCTTCAAAATTAACTAATAAGGCTTATAACACTTCATTAGCTTTTTCACTTTTCACAACTGTTAACTTCTATCCTTATTACATTGCTCGTCAATCGAGAAACTATGAGCAAAGGCAATGTTCGTTTCGATAGTTCTATTTTTTTTTCATTTATTTTTTCTCTACTCTTTTGCGTGCAGAAAAACCTTGAAACCTTATTGCAATAATTTTGCGTTTTTAATTGAGTTACGCGAACAATTCACACACTTATGTTTAAAATATATCTTCTCTACTAGTACTCATTGCTTAACGTTTTTAACGCACAATTTTTGTGTTTTATGTTCTCATTTTTTTGTATTTATTTTCTTCTTTTTTCGACAATTTACTTTATTCTTCTTTTTTTAATATCTTTTTCGAAATGCTGCACACACACACATGGAAGTGCCACCCGAGGAACGGAGACAAACGTCGAACGGCCTGCTGTCGTCGCACGACCACTCGACAACAACAAACTCTATCAGTGTATGTTGGGTTCAAATAGTTCAGATCATGAGGCACTTCAGCTTTTTTTAATTTAGGCAGTGCTTAAAACTGCATTTCATGCAATTTGTAAGCAGCACTGGTATTTGAAATGCCAGTTTTGTAACATCGAGACATTTACCGTTTTAAGATGCTCTTATTGTTGACTTATCGTATGTTTGATAATTCATAGCCTGAGTTGGCCATACTTCATTACTGAAATATGCATGGAAAGTTCAAATTGTTCATCAGTGTTGCCGAACTACCCATTTTTGGGCTGTATTTGGCCATTTTCAGACTCGACAGCAAACAAACATGTTCCACAGAGTACAAGCCATTTCATTTTAATTTTGATAAATTTTCGATAATACCGTAATAGTTAATTCAGCTGCATTGTGCGAAATAAGTCAAATTAAATTAATATGTCAATCTCTTCGATTCACTTTCCCTCCTTCCTTTCCTTCAATTTTGGTTGGTCTGACACTGAAATATGCGAAATTTGTCCTTGAAAATAACAGTAGTTTTTAAACTAACTTTTGAAACAGTTGACATTCGTGAAAAATGGTCTGTGTAATGAGATTGCATGCTCCATACAACTAAATGAGATGAAAAAAGTAATACCGTAGCTAAATTGGCAATGTAGTGCTCTATGTTGAATAAGGTGACGAAATAACACAAGTTATTTGAATAAACTGACCCTTTCGAATAGATTGCAAAGCTTGCTTCGGGGTCTTTGAAACTCGTTAGAGTACAGCCCATGAATTTAGTTGCTGGCTGTTTGACGTTTCATAAGTTAATAAATTAACGAGTTTAACGAGAGAACCCTATTAAAGTGTTAACATATTAAAATTAACATTCAATAGAATACATTTTAAGGAATTTCGTAGTCTCTGACCCTAACGTTTTTAATTGCTAAGTCGTGGGTCTAACTTATTTAAAACCGAAAGGAAATTTTTTGTTATTTTGAATTAAAAAGTGGCCGCACTTTCGCAATAATTTACAATTAAAATGACCTAAAATGTTCTCAATATAGGACATTGCATTGGCAATTTAATTTTCAAGCATCATTGCTTATGACGTATGCTTGTATGTTACAATCAATTACATAACAAATAAAACTTATGCATCAAGAGTCAGATTTGTGTACGCCAAAATCTCTTAGGTTCCCCTAAGTTGCATTGCGATACACAACACATACGGCAATTTAACGTTTGTCAATGTTAAAAAATTGAGCCTTATGTGTTGTGTGAGAGCTGAGTAACATATGATTACCTATTATTAGAATGAATTTGTTGATTTAAATTGGCAGCAGTTCTTGAGTTAAAATAATAACGCGTGAGCCCATCCGTTATGTTAACATATGACAATATTAACATTTATTAAAGTTGGAGCAAATGCCGGTATTTAAATGTTTGCTTAAATTAATACGTTTTGTTCTTCTTATATAAGCAAAAGATAATTTTAATTGCGCGAAACAAATGACACAAAATTAAAATGCTGCGAAAAAACTCTAAGCATTATATAAAATTTTCCAAGGTTTGTGTCAAGTTAAATATCCAGTAATTTATGTCTGCATATATATGGATAATGAAATAATTTTGTTAACAAAGACCATAGATATGAACTGTGGCGCAGAAAAAGAGAGAGAGAAGACAAATTTGCTAATCAGTAATGTCGTTGAGTATTTTGGTATTCAGTCATGTCGTTGAGGGCATGAAAGCGAAGTATCAAAATTTGCATTTTAATGACAATGTTTTATGTGTTGCGTGATTGCTTGTAATATACGAGTTATCGTTACAAACATTATAATATGCATCCAAATTAGTAGTGCAATGACCTATGTTAATTAAAATAATAGAATAACATGCGCTATTTTAATAATGAATTCATGTTAAAGTACTGCCAGTTTTTTTTAGAAAACAACTATATTTGGTCATTTCCTAATTCAAACAAATTGCGCTGGGACTTAACAGATTTCAACGTTAGCCTCGTGGCCTATGAAACTCGTTAAAGTTAAGGTTAGGTGTTCATCTTTTAAGACGTTAAGATGTTAACCGTTTAGAAAATGTCTTCGTTAATACAAATGTAGCATCTAGGATATTTCCAAAGTAAATTTAAGAACTAAGCATTTCCGACTACCTCGTTAACGTGTTAACAGATGATATCGCAACAACAAAATACAATAGCGAGTTTGAATTAACTCTCTCCCATGCTTTTTGTTAACGTGTTAATTTGGTAAAGTCAGGGCCAACTGTATTAAAAAAAGGGAACTTCTAGTTATATGTAATAAAAAGTGGATGTACTTTCACATAGTACAATTATTTACCAGCAACTTGTACTTGTACGCATTACGGTACTCGACCCCAAAACTATTTATTTTACCAAAAAGAAACAGTCAAGACATAAATTGTATAAAATTTAGTCGAGTTTGATTTTGTAGAATGAGTCGGACTTACGGTGAAAAATCTGTGTTTAGATGGCACATTTCCATGATGGTAACTTGAGCGGCAACGAACGAGGTAGAAAAGTTAAAATTCAAATATGAAAACTCGGCCATCGAATCCTAACAAAAACTCTATTATTATATTCTCATAGTTTTAATTGATTGAATTGAATCCGCTGGGCAAATTATGAGAAACAGTTAACAATTATGTTACAAGCAACATTTTTTAAGCTTGTTGATACGATCATTATCAACAAAAAATACAGCTCTACATGAAGAGTATAAAGAAATCGGAAATTTGTTGTGTTATTAACACAAAACATATACAAAAATTGTCACATGTCGTACGATTGCTAGATCCGAATCTCTGAAGTCAGTTAAACCAGCTGGCCTAGTCGCTGCTCAAGACCAATTCAAAAGTAACCATTTTTTGCGTCGTAAATGGCACCCGTGTCGCGTTATGACACGGGAAAAAAAGAAGACAGGCCTTTCAAAAATCGGAAAAGTGCTAACTGCGTCAATGTTCGCTTCAAAAGTAGCGGCATTCACTTGTCAAAATTGAGGGGCTTTGTGGGACTTGAAAAATAAGAAGAAGGCAGGTACACAAAGTACTGGATAGCCCAATGTGCCTTGCAGTAATACAGCCACTTGGGCTATGTCAGTATGGGGATGCTCCCAAGTTTACGTGTATTTGCCAAGATTTGCATTTTTGAACACAAAGTTTTTTTTTTTTGCACTTCAGTTAGCATTATGAACAACAGTGCTGTGTATCTTTCAAAAGCAAAAATTCAGCTAATTCATAACCAAAATGGGCTTTTTAAAAGGACAAACAGCTGAAAAAAATATCACTACAAATGTACCCAAATAATTTGCAATTCAGTTGCAATACAACGTATTATATATTAGGGGCTTGCACGTCCAACTCGTTAACTCATTGACGTTAAGTATTAACTTTAACCATGCTCGGGCAAGAGCTCCCTATTTGTTGTAGGCTGATAAGCGTTTAATATGTTAATACATAAACGAGTTGGGCGTGAAAACTCTATTTGTATAACGACAAACACTAATTGCACAAGTTTTGTTTGTTATTTATTTGCTTGTCACATACAAGCGTACGTCATAAGCAAATATACTTGAGAGCTAAATGTCATATGCAATGGCGTATATTGAGAAAATTTATGGAACAACTTACGTTATTTTAATTGTAAGTTATGCGAAAGTGCGGCCACTTTTGAATTAAAAATAACTACAAATTTTCTTTCGTTTTTATTTAAATAATTTGGACCAACGATGTAAGCAATTAAAAAATTAAGGCACAATCTAGATCAAGATCTATGAAAATTCCTTAAAATCTGCTAATACTTTAATTGACCCGAAAGATTGTTGATGCCAACCAGCTATTCATATTGCCCATGGGACTTAACCTGCAACCAACACTTTGGATAAATCATTAAATAGACGTTAGCCATACAAATCAGCCATATGAATCAGCCAATAAAAAATAGTCAATTTGGCAACACTACACCATTAGCTGCGTATTTGTATTTTCAGTGTTGCCTGACGAAGAACTACCACTCGTTAAGTGTATTTTCAATATACACTGCTAATTTTGACATTGTACTAAGTGTGTGCGACATCGTATCGTTCGTGTTCATTTTAATAAAAAGGTGCGAATTAACAGTTAACTTATGTTTATTAAATTGCTTTTAAATAAAGTGTTCATCTACTTATGCCAGTGACAAAGGGCATTTTGAAACTTGAGTTATTCTTCCAATTACAACAAATTGTGTAAAAGAAAAGTAGCAGCAGCAGCCGCAGCCCATACACATACACACACAAAGCACTCTCGCTCGCTCGTTTTGTTGTAATTGTGAATTTAAGACGAAAACTCGATCAACAACTAAATTTGTACATATAATCTAATTAAAAACGCATCGAGTGATTTAATTTAAACAAACCTTTCGATCAGCATACGAGTTAAAAGTAAAGAAAATTGTATTCTCTTTGTGCTGAAGTTGCAGATTAATTTTCAGTGAAAATTGTAATCACCCCAAAATTGCCTGTGCATTGAAATACAAGTAATTATTTGCAAATTGTTTTTGCGTACAATGTTCAATAAAATAATGGATTTTTATTCTAAAACATTTAACGGACGAATGAACGGACAATCAGTACGATTTTTACCATAAAAATCTATGTACATATCCGTTTGCATGTACATGCATATACATGTATGTATATAGGGTTATGTATGTATTTATGCGGCTGTTGCACAGATTTATTTATCTGAATGCGGCCGATGCTGGCAGAATAACGACCACTAGCTATATTCTTCGTTATCATCCCTTATTCACATTGGTGGACAATACATTTTTGTATTACGAATTCTTTTCTTATTTTCACAATATCGGTTAAAAAAATATTAATGATTTGTCAGGAAGCAAAATTTAATAAAATTTAAGTTTCTGACGAATAAAAAAAAATTTTACAAGAAATGCAAAAACGTGAATTAAATGACAGTTAATTTGTCATAGAAACACCCCTCCAGTGCATGGCCGGTATGCTGCAATCAAATAATTAGAAAATAGGCGCTTTTTTTATTTCACCTTTCATTTGGCAGTGCAAAAATAAAAATATTTTTCTCTGGAAAATAAGCTCTGTTGCTTGCTCATATAGTATAATATGTTGCCTTATCTCAACTTCATTGTCAATGACTCACGATAGCGTTGGCTAGCGGGGAGGGGCTATATGTTACTAATGGCAGCCTCAGTTACGCACCGCCTGGCTGATGCATCCGAGATCTTAGACTCTTTTATAAACTCATTACAGAAAGTACCAACACCGCACCCGCCCATTTCTTCTGATCAACAAACATTAAACTATATGACAAGTAACACAATACGACAAAACACACTTATTTTATGGGCTTATCACTCATGCTCTTGTGAATTTATTAATTTTTTTTGTATTATAGCAAGCGAATACACTTGTTATTGTTAGTTAATCTCCTACATATGCATAATGTACTTACAATTTTTTTATGTCTTCTTACTTACAGATAACAATAGCACCGCACAAAGGCTTTGTCTTCGTTACTATAAAAGGGATGAACAAAAAAACAACTTGATTTGTAAATATCGTAGTTAGTTATATATAAATTGAAAGGCGGCCCAAATGATATGGTCAAAATTCATTACTCAAACGAATAGTTTTTTTTATTAAGTCAAAGTGTTATATGAACGCAATTCTATGTCAATTTTAGCAAATGAAACACGAACAAATGACAAATCGAATCGCGTAATAAACATTTTACTAAGAAAATAAACAAGTATTGAAAAAAATATTGGAAAAGTGCAAGCGTACAAACAGAAGATTTTCATATGCTGTGAACATGTTTATTGTAGTAATTATTTTGCTAGCGTCTTCAACGCTGCAAATCGCCACAACTACACAACATAGTGAGAGCCAAAGTTATCAACATGACAGAATCGAAGACGTTTTATTAATGAAAGCATTGCCCTCAACACAACAGAACAAGCACAAGGATACAACAAATTATGGCTTTGCAAGCGCCAATTTAATCAAAACAGCAGAAGCGGTGAATACAACAGTAATACAACAAACAAAAAACTACAGCAGCATTATAACAAAAGTAAGGGATTTTGATACAACCCTTAACCATCTGCTTGTGGACTCAATTACCGGCCGTGTGTTCGTCGGCGGCGTTAATCGTTTATATCAACTGTCGCCCGAATTGGAGTTGCATGAAACGGTAAAAACGGGCCCCCAAAATGACTCGGTGGAGTGTACAATACTAGACTGCCCGTCGAATGCGGTACGCAAGCCGACCGACAATTACAATAAGGTGCTGCTCATAGATCGTGCTACATCTCGGCTTATTGCGTGCGGCTCATTGTTTCAGGGCACATGCACGGTGCGTAATTTACAAAATGTGAGCATTGTGGAACACGAAGTGCCCGACGCGGTCGTCGCCAACGATGCCAACTCATCGACAGTTGCGTTTATTGCGCCCGGCCCGCCGCAGCATCCCGTGACCAATGTCATGTACGTTGGCGTCACCTACACCAACAACTCCCCATACCGCAGCGAGATACCGGCGCTGGCATCACGTTCACTCGAAAAATCAAAAATGTTTCAAATCGCATCGTCAGCTGTCACCACCGGCACCCGTACATTTATCAATTCGTATGCACGCGAAGCGTATTTAGTCAATTATGTGTACGGATTCAGTTCGGAGCGTTTCTCATACTTTCTCACCACACAACTCAAGCACAATCACCACTCATCGCCGAAAGAATATATCACAAAACTGGTGCGCATTTGCCAAGAAGATTCAAACTATTATTCTTACACGGAAATCCCAGTCGATTGTATAGGCGATGCCCAGGGTGGCACTAAGTACAATCTTGTCCAGGCTGGCTACCTTGGCAAACCGAGCTCGGATCTCGCCCAAAGCTTGAGTATCACCATACAGGACGATGTTTTATTCGGCGTATTTTCGGAGGGCAATGGCAATATGTCGACCAGCAAAACAGCATTGTGCATTTATTCACTTAAATCAATACGACGTAAATTTATGCAGAACATTAGATCTTGTTTCAACGGCAATGGCATGCGTGGCTTGGATTTCATATCCCCAAATATGCCTTGTGTGCCAACGGTAAGTTGTATTTTGTTTATATGAAATAAAGAGATATTATATTGAGATAAAGCAAATCTGTCCCACTCTCGGCGGCAATTTGTGTGTCCCCTCACGTCAATCGTTTTGGTTACAAGTCGGTAACTCGCCTTCGGAAGACCGAAGGGTTTTTGTTTAACCTGACTCGACGAAGTCCCGAGACAACTACGCAAGCGAGTCACCAGTCGTACATGTCAGCCATACTTTTATACGACGAAATGTGTTTTTGGTAGCTATCCATCGTTGTCCGATTTTTTCCGTATCTAGTTATGAAACTTTGAAGACTTAATTATGTTGTGGGTCTACTTTTTCGGACCCGATCCCCTGGGTGAAAGTCGCTTGTAAACGAGAACTCATTCTGACTTCGTTATAATTTGAATTAAATTCTTGTTACAGAAACTTCAAACTATTGGCGAGGACTTCTGTGGCTTGGATGTTAATTCGCCATTGGGTGGCGAACAACCGATTACGGCGGTGCCCGTGGCACTGTTCAACTCAAAGCTAACAGCTGTGGCAGCCACCAGTACAAGCGGCTACACAGTGGTTTTTATTGGCACTGGCGATGGTCATTTGAAGAAAGTTGTGGTCGAGTCGTCGACGTCAGCGAATGAGTACGCCGGTCTGCCAATTGATGTCGGCTCACCTATCAACAAAGATATGCAATTCGACAATCAAAATCTGTACATTTATGTGATGTCGCGTAATAAGGTATCAAAAGTGAAAGTGTACGACTGCGCTGATTACAAGACATGCGGTGAATGCTTGGGCGCTCGAGATCCCTACTGTGGCTGGTGTTCGTTGGAGAACAAGTGCAGTCCGCGTTCAAATTGTCAGGATGATGCCAATGATCCGCTGTATTGGGTTAGCTACAAGACCGGCAAGTGTACGACAATAACTAGCGTGGTGCCACACCAGCTGCAACGGACGACAGCACGCACACTCGAGTTGATCATTGACCATTTGCCACAATTGAAGGAAAATTTGATTTGTGCATTCACCACCGAAGACAAAGCCCTCTTCACGAATGCCACAAAGAAGCGCAATGGCGTCAATTGCACAACGCCGCGAACCGATATGTTGCCGCAAATTGAACAGGGCAAACATCACTTTACAGCCAAACTCTCGGTGCGCACACGCAACGGTCCTGATCTCGTGTCCACGGACTTCACCTTCTTCGATTGCAGCACCCACTCTTCGTGCACGCGTTGTGTCTCTTCGGAGTTCCCGTGCGATTGGTGCGTTGAGGCGCATCGCTGCACACACGATACGGCTGAGAACTGCCGTAATGATATTTTAGTCACTGGTGTGAGTCGCATTGGTCCAAGCTATCGATCCGGCCCCGGCTTCTGCCCGACAATAAACGCAACCGGCGACGGCAGTGAGGTGCTCGTCGCTGCTGGCACCAGCAAGTCAATTAAGGTGAAAGTTCACATTATTGGCCAGTTTATTGTGCAAACGCGTTTCGTTTGTCAATTCAACATCGAAGGACGTGTCACCAGTCTAAATGCACAATTGCTCGGCGACACAATCTACTGTGACAACATGGAGTTTCAATACACATCCCGTTCCCCCAATTTGACCGCCACATTTGCCGTAATTTGGGGTGGTTCCAAGCCACTTGACAATCCTCATAACATACATGGTAAGTAAACAGACGTTTGTCGATTTAGCTCTCTATCATATTCCGTTGAGCTTTTTTTACCACATGGCAATTCTTAATGTTACAAATTTGGCAACGTTGCTAACGTTTCTATCCTCTTGTTCTGTTTTGTAGTTGTAATTTATCGTTGTCGCGACATGGCGGACAGCTGTGGCATGTGTCTAGCTTTGGCGGAGAAATACAACTGTGGCTGGTGTTCATCGACAAACACATGTGAGGTGGAGGAGCAATGCAACAAAAACAATGAAGGCAAAACCGATTGGTTGAATCGCAGTGAGACATGTCCGAATCCGGAAATTCACTCGTTTGAACCGAAGACCGGACCCTGGGAGGGCGGCACCAATATAACGATACGCGGCATTAATCTGGGCAAGAATTTTAGTGATATTTATTCGGGCGTACGCATAGCTGGCATCAACTGTATGCCATTTCAACAATACTACATAGATACGAAGCAAATCGTTTGCACCGTCGACAGTCCCGGTGAGCAGCTCTATCGCAATGGACGCATTGTTGTGCAAATTGGCGATTACCGTGGCGAATCGAAGGAAGATTACGAGTTCGTTGATCCGAAAATAACGAATTTCGAGCCACGTTTCGGGCCAACATCCGGCGGCACTCAGATACGCATAATTGGCAAATACTTGAATGCTGGCTCGCGCATACAAGCGTACATCAATGAGCATTTACCGTGTGAGATACTAAGTGTAGATTCGTCGCAAGCCGTTTGTCGCACCGCGCCTTCGCCGGGCATAATTGAGGGCCGACTGAAAATGCTTTTCGATAATGGTCCGCGTGAATTTAATGACTATAACTTCAAATACGTATTGGATCCATCAATCGAGCAAGTGAGCTCGGGACCTAGTGGTCAGATCAAAGTGCCTAAGGGCATACCCTCCGGTGGTATAAAAATCTATGTCACGGGCACACAATTCGATTACATACAGAATCCAAGCATGTATGTCTACTACCAAGAACAAATGTATCTCAGTCAGTGCAAAGTAGAATCCTCAACCGAAATGGTTTGCGATTCACCAACGATAAATGCAGACAGCAATACGCTGAACGCAGACACGCCGGCCTTACTCGAGTATGGCTTTTTAATGGACAATGTCCTGCAAGTGCAAAATCTATCTAAAATACATAAAAATAACTTTGAACTGTATCCAAATCCGTTCTACGACAACTTCGAAGAGCATGTCAAATACTACAAGAGTGAATATTTAACCATTAATGGCCGCAATTTGGATCGTGCCTGCAAAGAGAGTGATGTGCTGGTGCTCATTGGCAAAGGCGTTTGTAACATAACGTCGCTGTCACGTCAGCAACTGACTTGTCGACCGCCGACTGAAGTCCCCGCAGACAGCACTAGTGGAAGTGAACCCGAGGTTGTCGTACGCATCGGTTCATCGCTCGAGTATCGTATCGGCGTGCTAAGCTATGCCCCGCAAAGTATTATGTTCAATGATCTAAGCAAAAATGTTATTGTTGCCGTCGCCGCCGCCGTCACATTAATCGTCATCATATTTGTGGCGCTTGTCGTCGCATACAAAAAGAAAACTTCAGAATCAAATCGGGTGCTGCGCAATATGCAAGAACAAATGGACATTTTGGAGTTGCGTGTAGCGGCTGAGTGCAAGGAAGCGTTCGCTGAGCTACAAACCGAAATGACAGATCTAACCGGTGATCTCACTTCTGGTGGTATACCATTTTTGGATTATCGGGCTTATGCTATGAAAATCCTATTCCCGAATCATGAGGATCATATTGTACTGCAATGGGAGCGACCGGAGCTGCTACGCAAAGAGAAAGGCTTACGACTATTTGGTCAGCTGATAATGAACAAAACGTTTTTATTGCTCTTCATACGTACACTCGAATCGAATCGTTACTTTTCAATGCGAGAACGTGTAAATGTCGCGTCACTCATAATGGTTACATTGCAATCAAAGCTCGAATACTGCACCGATATTTTAAAGACGTTACTTGGCGATCTCATTGAAAAATGCTTGGAAGGCAAAAGTCATCCAAAATTACTACTGCGTCGCACTGAAAGCGTGGCTGAAAAAATGCTGAGCGCTTGGTTCACTTTCTTGCTGTACAAGTTTCTTAAAGAGTGCGCTGGCGAACCATTGTACATGCTCTTTCGTGCCGTCAAAGGACAGGTCGACAAAGGTCCTGTCGATGCGTGCACTCATGAAGCACGTTATTCGTTGAGCGAAGAGAAACTTATACGTCAACTAATTGATTTTCGGCCATTGACCGTATATGCGAGCATCATACAACAACCCATATTCTGCAACAATTTGGACATGTTGCCAACGCATACTGAGAATGTCCCTGTCAAAGTATTGGACTGTGATACGATTGGCCAAGTTAAAGAGAAGTGTTTAGATACAATTTACCGGAACATACCGTCAAGTAATCGACCACGCAAAGATGATTTGGATGTCGGTAAGTGGCAGAATCAGCTAATTTTCCAGCTATTTGGACTGAGTATAATCCTTTAAACGTTTTACATGTAGAATGGCGCACTGGTGCAACTGGTCGTGTCATATTATACGACGAGGATACAACATCGAAAACTGAAAGCGAATGGAAAAAACTTAACACTTTGCAACATTATCATGTGCCCGATGGCGCTGGACTGAGTTTAGTGCCAAAGCAGAGTTCGATTTATAATTTCAGTATATTGTCTGATAAAAACGAGAAATCTCACAAGTAAGTAATGTCCTCGGATAAAACATTTCGTCGCCGTCAGTTTTACTGATGTTGTTGTCTCTTTGAAGGTATGAAACGCTGAATTTATCAAAATACACTTCATCGTCACCGACGTTTAGCAGAGCCGGCAGTCCTCTAAATAACGACATACACGAGAATGGAGTAAAGTATTGGCATTTAGTAAAACATCATGACAGTGACATTCAAAAAGAAGGCGAACGTGTCAACAAATTAGTGTCGGAAATTTATCTAACACGTCTGCTGGCAACGAAAGGCACTTTGCAAAAGTTTGTCGACGATCTTTTTGAAACCATATTTAGCACAGCACATCGGGGTTCTGCTTTGCCATTAGCTATAAAATACATGTTTGACTTTTTGGACGATCAAGCATTGCTACACGGCATTACAGATCCAGAAGTGGTACACACTTGGAAGAGCAATAGTTTGCCATTAAGGTATATCCATCGCACATTCTCATCTCACACACACACACACACAATTTAATATTTCTCACGCATTTCAGATTTTGGGTGAATTTAATAAAAAATCCAAACTTTGTATTTGACATACATAAGTCAAATATTGTTGATTCGTGTCTGTCAGTGGTCGCTCAAACTTTCATGGATTCTTGCTCAACATCAGATCACCGTTTAGGTAAAAGAAATGAATTTTTGTATATCATATTATAGTTTGACAAATGAACATTTGAATTTTTAGGCAAAGACTCACCTAGTTCGAAATTGCTTTACGCAAAAGACATACCTGAGTATCGTAAATGGGTTGATCGTTATTATAGAGATATAAGAGATATGCCTCCAATATCCGATCAAGACATGAACGCCATGTTGGCCGAAGAGTCACGAGTAAGTAATGATAACTAAATTCTTATTCAAAGGTTTTATGGAGACGCACGCACCACAATCAATCAAGTACAGTCGAGTTAGTTCGCATACTAGTCGTTTGTGGTGTGTGGGCCTATGTTACGTGGGGCATTTCACCCTTTTTTGTTTTTTTTTTTTTTGGAGTCGTTAACGTTAATAATATTGAACATGGATAAATTACATTTCAGCTGCACACAACTGAATTCAACACAAATTGCGCCCTCCACGAATTATACACATACGCTGTGAAGTACAATGAACAATTAACGGTTACGTTAGAAGAGGATGAATTTTCGCAAAAACAACGACTTGCATTCAAGTTGGAACAAGTCCATAATATTATGTCGGCGGAATAAGGCAACTACATGACAGACACGTGTTTGAAAACAGCACCTAACGAGCGCCCTGACGATTGTCAACTCGTTTTTAGTTTTCTCAAAAGTATTATCGTTTAAGATCGTGAATATATAGTGCAAATGTCTTACCTTAACATTAATAGTTGCAGCTAAGGGACATTTCCAAAAAAATTCCAAACTGTTTGCAATACACTAAAAAAACAAAAAAAAATATATAAATTCCAAAACAAAAAAAAAATAATAATTAACGAAATGACAACAAATTTGTAAGATTACTAAATTATATCACTTGAAGTCTTCAAACACAGTTGTAAATAGTCTATTGATTTGCGATATTAATATGAGAGAGAAAGCCCCAAAAATGTGCAATTGTAGAAGTACACCATTGATGCCAATTTCGTTGACCATTATCCATTGACCTAGCATTAAGAAAACACATACACATGCAACATTCAATTGTTCATGCTTGTTTATTGAGCGACAACACCAAATGACCGAAGATGTTGTGTGTCTCTATGAAACATAGGCACACTTAATGCGAGCACATTTGATTATGGAGAGCTGTAAATTGTCATCTATGAACAAAACACGGTACTAATTTTTTGTTTGTGTTTGCCATTTCATTTGCCTATTTTAAATAAATGTACGAATGAAAAACACGCCATAGTTAAAATTCTATAATCAAAAATATTGTTATTATATATTTGAAACTAGAATTCCAATTTGTATAATCTCATTCATGTAATAATTTATTAAGTAATGATTTGCCAGATTTTTCATATCAACAAATGAATCGAAATGAGAGCAAAAGCAAGTTACAAAAACAAAATTTGCTCGTTAATATTACTTATAATATATATATTTTTATGTGTACGAAAATAATAATTAATCCAAAAGTATAAGAAAATTCAAAAGTGACAATTGACTGATTTTAATTTTAAACTAATATAAACGCAGAGATTTTATACTATTCAAGATATTTAGCTTCAAAAACAAATTATTTTTATTGTAATTTTTAGATAAAACAAAACAAAAAACAAATTATATATATAAATAGGTGTATATGTATGTAAATCCATAGTTTTTGTGTTTAAATGTGTTAAGTACATAAAATAGTTGTCAAAGAAATAATTTGAATATTATTATATATATTATAAAAATGTGTAATTCTAGAAAATTTCCTAGAGCGCAAGTCGGTTCATTAACAATCAAATCAATGTGTGTCCTGTCCGTATAACTTAGCCCACATTTGTCTGTATAACAGTTTATGTATAACATGCTCACCACCGCTGATTTAATAATGTGCCAAACATGCCTAAGCTTGAAAAGAGCGCACCACAAACACAAAGCTCAGTTGAGAATCAAGCAAAAAGTTGCGTAAAATTCAATTTCAAAGTACTGTATATAAAAGCCCATTTAGGAAACTTGGAACTTTTGTATGAGATTGTTGTATGTATGATAGAATTACACTAGGACATACAGCACTTTCTAATTGAATAGTTTGCGACTGGTGGATTGTTTGGGACCATGGAACAACGACTGTGCGCTTGCTAACTGTTTAATACTCCCTATTTCTGCTTTACTATAAAGTGAGTGGAATGTGGTAGAAACCCCAAATAATCTGTAAATTTCTATGCTTATAAAAACAACAAATCACAAAAAAATTTGCATGCTCCAAGTTTTTTATGGCAATAGTTTTTCCATTTAAATTACATACATGTATTTTGAAAATACAAGCAGTGAACACTGATTTGTAGTAAGTATTATTATTATTACAATCTAACCTGGAAATTTATCAGCACAATAATTATTACAAAAAATCCCATCTTGCATTGCTATGCTAACATATATTTTTTTATTTATTTCTTTACTTCATAAAAACTATTGCCGCAACAAAAACAATAATTGCCAAATCAAAATTTTATCCTAAACGGATTAACGGTATATAAGTTCTTTATAAACACACAGACGGACATAGATTTACATATATATGAGATACATATATACCGAAATTAACTTTTTTTTTATTTCTTTATCATAATTATATAATTTTTTTTTTATTCGTTAAACACAATATTGATGTGCAATATTGTGATAAGTTTTGTTGTAATTACAATTTCTACTACTTTTTCTTTACGTTGTATTAACTATTCTATTTATTATTGGCTTTTTAATAACATAACAATTGAGACGAACTAAAAACTATTTTTAAACATAAAATAAAATAAACACAATTTATACAAAAATTATATTTTAAATTATTTTTTGTATTAATTTTTTTTTCTTGTTTTTATTTACTACGCAAAGCGAACCGACTTGTGTATGTCTATTTGTTAAATTATTTTTCAAGAGCGAAAACCCTTTATCTTCTTTGTTTTTGTTTTTTATTTGCAAGACAAGTTTTGTGAGGAGACGGAATGATGGTTACACACTTGAGATTTTTCGTGCCACTGTTCCTATCATAAAACACTCTTATATTACAAAGAGTCACCCGCCAAATACGGTAGTCTAACCCACAGTGGTAGAAGAACACCACTCAAGTTGGCAGCCATGCACGAAGTGCGCTTTTTGATTTGTATAATTTGAACATCACACAAACTTGCACAACCCAGCTAGTAAAATGATTAAACTTAAAACTTGGGCTCTACAGTAATATTATTGTATTGTAATGCAGAAATAATATAGAAAACATATAGGAATTACACATATTTTAAAAAACTTGCTTCAAAATCGTTGCTCATTCGATACGGGCTTTAAAAATAATTATGTAACTCTATGCATTGGAAATATATACATTTGGAAATTTTTGTACAGAAATGCGAGAAGAGAAAACAACAAAATCAGAAAAGAAAAAACATTTATTACTACGCTTCCTTCCGTTTAAATACAACGAGAAAATCGACTAAGCAACAACATGTTGAAGTCGGTATAGTGAGAGAGGGAAAGCATTATAACATTAACCTAAACCAAAAAAAAAAAAAAAGAGAACAAAAAAAAAATGGTCAATTTTAAAATAAATAATATAAATGTTTGAATGTTTTAGGTATACATATGTATTTGTGTAAGAAAAGTTTACAACTAAATGCGTTTAATGTCTGTCTGGCTCAATTGAAGCCGACTTCTGTTATAAGCTTATAAGCAAAATTATTCATTTATTTAAAACATCTTTGTCAGATCATCTTTGAGATTTGCCATGACAACTTAGTAACATAATAACAAAGAAAAGAGAAAATTGTGAGGATCAATTGACACGACACCAAATGGAAGACTTCGATTAACTGTTGTTGTGCGACATAAATGAGGGCGAATTCCTAAATGAGTGCTTGCCGCTTATTTTCTTATTTCGTTACCAATAGCAAATTTCGTTTAAAACATAACACATTGTTTTTAAATAAAAATTTAAGAAACATAAGAAAACAAAGGTAATTACAAAATAGTTAAAAGTAAACGTGTATGATCCCAATGAATTGACATTCGATATAAAAAATCGCCCACAAGTAGAACATTTTACGTTCATCATTCATATAAATTAGGCTAGTAAATAAGTATATATGTGTGTACATACAAGCAGAGTCCGGATCAAAGCATTTAACGGCAAGCCTCTTCTACTAAGCAATATTGTTGCCAAAAAGCAAAACCGTTACAAAGGGCATGCTTGGCACAGGTGAAGCAACAAATAAGCAAAGCATTTAATATGCAACTGTATGTTACAAATATCCAATTGTAAACATAGAATAATTGCATGAAGTGTATAACAGTTTAGTACTCTTGCAGGCGCTCATTGCACTAAGAGAGAAAGAGTGGGTCGTCATGAATGATTGAAGAAAGCATGGTAGAGATTCGTTTGCTACGTACAATATATGCGCATTGAGTAATTGCCCACCATTATCACTTAAGTAGATAAGTAAATAACTGCAAATTTGTTCGATTTGTGTTTTTCAACTTTAGGCGCATTTTCCTTTAGCTTACCAAGTTAATGTCAACAATTACAAAAGTGAAGACTTAATCTTTTTTTAATTGAAGACTGACAATATTTTTTTAGTACTTGAGAATATCAGTACAATTTTTCATTGCATTTTTAAAATTTGTTTTTCATTGGAAACTAAGTTTTACCTCTATATCAAGTTTAATGAAGATGATATTTGATCTATGTGTGTAAACCGTTGTTTGAAAGTAAGCGTAAAGTAAAGTAGGCGCATCATTTGCAATACAAACTCAATGACATAAACAAGAAAATAATTAAATTCTCAAACTAACTAAATATGTACTTTATTTGATCCTTACAGCTTAAAAGGATTTTTTCCTTCATATTTAAATATAAGGTGTATGTAATATTTGTGGTTGTGCGTAAAATTGTATAAGAAACAAGGAATATATAATACAAATTACTAATATAACATATGACACTTAAATTAATTACGCTTGTGTTGTTTGTATAAAAAATGAGCTCTAATACCTCCAATGGCTAAGTGCTCATTTAATACACTTTATTTTTGTATATGTTAGCATAAAATTCCAAGTTGATTTAAGTTCAGATTTCTTTCATTTGAACATAGACTAAATGAATATAAAAAAAACATTCCTGGCTCCATTTTCTCGTCTTTTTGTTAATCATTAAACAATATATTAAAACTTTCCAAGTTGAGCTTTATATTATTTTCTATTTCTGATTCTAATAACATATCTGCTAATAAAAAAAAGAACAAAAGACAAAAAAATGAGGAGAAGTTCGTTTAGCAACTTCCTACGAGACACAAATGATCAGATCAGATCAGGTAAAAGCGTTCGTATTGATGAAAAACTACGATTAAGGACTTGATTTCATTTATACATATGCACATGTGTGTGTGTGTAAAAGTACATTGTCATATAATTTTCGTATATCGAAGCTAAACTATATGAAATAAGCATAATAAATAATAAACTTGTGTGTATATTTTATAAATTATTGTATTATGGATGTAATTATAACAAAAAAAAAAAAAACAAGAAAAAAACAAATCAATCTTATGCCTCTTGGTTTAAATGTTTTTTTTTTTGCTTAACTGTAGTTTGTAATGCTCAGGTGAAGAATGCAAACTAATGGAAAATGAAACCCAACGACAAATTCGGCCATGCCGGTTTTCATACTCTTCCATACACTGCCATTGTTGTTGTGGGGGCGTGTAAGACGAGTATGTAACAGTATAAATGGAGTATCAGCAAACAAAAATTAAAATAAAAAGAAGAGATGAAAAAAAAAAAAAAAAAGAAATGATTAAATCTAATAATTAAAAAATATAACTGTATTTTCTATGTATGTGTGTGTGTACAATATTCTTTTAAAATTAAAAATTAAAACTGTGTGAAAAACTGTGTAGTTCTTCTTTTTTTGTATTAACTGAAGGAAAGAACAGAGAACAGAATCTAGCAGACATACTGCAATTGCTGACAATTGTCAATGTTGAGCTGTGTGGGGTACAATACTTTTATATTGATTGCCCTTTTTGGTTGTTTGACCGGTTGGCATGTTGCAATCTATAAAATCGAAGTTAAAAAAAAAGAAGTTTTATATTTTAGTTTATTTTTATTTGTTTCAGATTAAACAGTTTTCTTGTGGAGACGTACGTTTGTTTTTTTTTTTTGATAACTTTGATGCTTAAACTTTTTAAATGTGTTGTTAATTAATTAAATTAATTTAGGCTGCTTCCTTGGCCAAACGTTCTGCCTTTTCGACGACTTCCTCGATGGGTCCAACCATGTAGAACGCAACTTCGGGCAAATGATCGTATTCGCCGCCCAAAATTGACGAGAAGCCCTTAATTGTCTGTTCCAATGGCACCAATTTGCCGGCATGACCAGTGAACACTTCAGCGACTTGGAATGGCTGTGACAGGAAACGTTGAATCTTACGTGCGCGTGCGACTGTCAATTTGTCTTCCTCAGACAATTCATCCATACCCAAAATAGCAATAATATCCTGCAATGATTTGTAATCTTGCAAGATCTTTTGTACACCACGAGCAACGTTGTAATGCTCTTGGCCGATAATATTGGGATCCATGATACGTGAAGTTGAATCCAAAGGATCGACAGCTGGATAGATACCCAATTCAGCGATGGCTCGCGACAACACAGTGGTAGCGTCCAAATGAGCGAATGTTGTTGCAGGAGCAGGATCTGTCAAATCATCAGCTGGCACATAGATAGCCTGCACAGAGGTAATGGAACCCTTCTTGGTGGTGGTAATACGTTCCTGCATAGAACCCATGTCAGTGGCCAAAGTTGGTTGGTAACCGACAGCAGATGGAATACGACCCAACAAAGCAGACACTTCAGAACCAGCCTGGGTGAAACGGAAAATGTTGTCGATGAAAAGCAACACATCTTGACCTTCCTGATCACGGAAATATTCGGCAACGGTGAGACCAGTCAAAGCGACACGGGCACGTGCGCCTGGGGGTTCGTTCATTTGGCCGTAGACAAGCGCTACTTTAGAGGTCTTATCCTTAAGCGAAATGACACCGGATTCAATCATTTCATTGTACAAGTCATTGCCCTCACGAGTACGTTCACCGACACCAGCAAACACAGAGTAACCGCCATGAGCCTTGGCAACGTTGTTGATCAGCTCCATAATCAATACAGTTTTGCCGACACCAGCACCGCCGAACAGACCGATTTTGCCGCCCTTGGCATAGGGGGCCAATAAGTCGACGACTTTAATGCCAGTCACAAGAATCTCTTGCTCGACAGACATTTCAACGAATTCAGGCGCTTCGGCGTGAATGGCAGCGGTTTTGTCCGTTGGAATTGGACCACGCTCATCGATGGGTTCGCCTGTAATTCAATAAATATAAAATAAAAACGTTTGTATTTCAAATAAATGCTAGAAGGCACAAAAAATAGTAAAAGTAAGCTTACCAATCACGTTAATGATGCGGCCCAATGTCTCAGCACCGACAGGAATACGAATTGGGTAGCCAGTATCGAGAACCTTTTGTCCACGAACCAAGCCCTCAGTACCGTCCATAGCAATGGTGCGTACGGTGTTCTCACCCAAATGCTGAGCCACTTCCAAAACGAGGCGAGGTGAGCGGTTATCGACCTCCAAGGCGTTCAAAATTGGTGGCAAATCCTGATCGAACTGAACGTCGACAACGGCACCAATGACAGCCACAATTTTGCCATTGGCAACGGCAGCCTTGGCAGCTGCTTTGGCTGCGTGTCCGCGGGCTGTGTTGGATGCATTAAATAATATGTTAAATGTTCCGACTATTATGTAATTCATAAGTCTACTGCAGCATGTTTAACCTCTAACCATACACAACAAGATACTTTTTCTTATTAAAGTGCTAGGTATAAACTAAAGGGCATTTATTTAATTCGTTTTATAACAATATAGCATACAGAAATATATTTTTAATTTGGAAAAATTAAAATAAGAAGTAAAACCTCATATTAAGGTGGTCTGCATTTCAGTGCTGTTACGTCACTACTCGACAAAATGTACATCTCTTGAGCTAGTCTTCAAAGAAAAAATTTGTAACAATTTTCTTTCCTAAATTGGTCCAAATAGTATATAATATATAAAGTACATTTATGTACATATATAATGACTCCAAATCCGGCATTTTGTTTAATTGACTTTCTTAAGTGGACACGCAAATTGTTTTTATATTAGATTTTCATAGCATAGCATAATTTAATGTTATTATTATTATAAACAAAAATAAATTAAACTTCGAATTCCTATGTTACTAGTTAATTTTTGCTGCAAAAAAGACATTTAGCAAAAAATTATGTAATCATTTTCGCTGGCGAATCGCACGGGTATGTATGTGCGCTACTAGTTGGAGGTTATGTTAAATAATTACAACATCACCAGAGCCAAAAACTTTTCAAAGCCACTTTAACTTAAATTACTTCAAATAAAAACACACTTTTACACAATTAATTTGTATTATTTCACTGAAATACTTACACAACTGTCCCAAAAAGGGAAGCAAAGTCTTGTCAGCTTTCGAAGCGGCACGTAGAGCGAACATTTTGTCTCGATTCTAATTGGAATGAATCGAATAATGAATGCAGGGTGGTCAAATTACACACACAGAAACGCACCAATATAACCAATTTAAAAACACTAAAAAATACCACATTTCCATTTGCCACGGCGTTGTGCAACATATATCCGTCAATGTTTTGGCTTTTAACCGGCTCTCACACGACTCAAAATAGCTAACATTAATATATACAAAGAGGTGAAGACACGCTCAGTTACTATTAACCATGATTAACGTCCTCGGCAGCATGATGTGTAGCCTAAAATTGTAGCGGCAGCTAAAGCGAGAGAAAAGATGACAACAGTTATTTTCTCTTGAATGAGGAATGGATCATTACTAGGATTTCGGTGGTGTCATGTGCGAGTGGTTTCACTTTGTGTTTGTTGGTCTGAGCGTGCGTCCTCAATTATGCATTTTGCCACCCAGGCTCCTCTGGCAGAAACGGCAGTTTCCTCTGACGGAGTTAGTGGAATCTCTCCATAGCTAAGGTTTAAACTCCTCTATCAACAATAATCCCTCCCTAAGGTAATAAGTGCTGCTAGGCAGCTCCAATTTTAGGCGTTATTTTATGAAATTTCGAACTCAATTTTTTAAATTGTGATTTTTGATGAAAAATAACACATTTGTTTAAAGAAGTAATAATATCAGAAGAAAATCCAAAAGGAGGCAAAATATATCTAAACATAGGGGACAGCGAGTCAGCATGTGAACCATGACAACTTGGGCAGCGAGCGCACAAAATCTAAATTAATTGAAATTTCGGTTTTAAGATGGCGCAAAACCGTTTTACTGACAGGAACGCAAACGAGTCGAAGAAGCTGCTTATTGACGCTGAAGTGTCGCGTTCTGGCGAGGAGGAAACAGAAACATTATCCTGAAAGATACAATAATGCGCACATATCCCCATAGAATCTACCACGACATACGACAAGCCAATGCAACAACAAACGTTTTAAGATCGAAGTGACACGGATAGCAAGAATTGGGTGCGCACTTGTCACACGCGAATACACCGCGTCATGGGCAACAGTGTTGTTAGTGAAGGTGTTCGCAAAAAAATCCAAAAATGATAATTTTTATTTTTGCAGTGTTCGCCGCGAACATATTCGTCGTAGATGGGAATGTTCGCACGAATATCACTTGAAAAATATATTATACGATGTTAAATTGTAATAAATGTGTTTTTTATAAATATTATATTATTGGAAGTTTTAAAATTTTATTTAAAATTCTTGATTTTGAAACAAAAACTTTAAATATTTTGCAAAAATCGTAATTTTTCCAAAACATTGGATGTTGCTATAAGAAATCATAATCAAAACAAAAATTCGGTCCGCACAAGCAAAAGAAACTTTGCAACGTCTCCAAAACAAAACCAATAAGGGTTGCAGTCGAGAGTCCCCGACTTCGAAATACCCTGTGCCTTCAATTTGTTACGGCTGCAATAGGGCATTGCCCATACTTCGCCCCTCTCTTTTTTCAAAAAAAGCGAGTTTAATTTCCTTTCATTTTGGCTTTGATGATTGAATCTTATTACACTTAATTCCAATAGCATGTACACCAAGTTTCATTCCTTTAAGTTATATGACTCAAAAGATTTAAACATTTTAAATTTGTACTGTATTCTTTCTATTCTATCTTCTTGGGCTTCAAGTCAGCTATATACACTCCAAATTTGATGTTTCTATTTAAAAAGACAACCGAAAAAATACGAATTTTGTATATTTTTACCCGAGGTAAAAAAAAAATCTTATTACACTTAATTCTAATAGCATGTACACCAAGTTTCATTCCTTTAAGTTATATGACTCAAAAGATTTGAACATTTTAAATTTGTACTGTATTCTTTCTATTCTATCTTCTTGGCCTTCAAGTCAGCTATATACACTCCAAATTTGGTGTTTCTATTTAAAAAGACAACCGCAAAAATACGAATTTTGTATATTTTTACCCGAGGTAGCTTCAGTTATTTGCCCCTCTCCCTTAAACAAAGCTCCGGAGGGGAACCAAAAAATAAATTTGATCTGGATATTGAATAGCAGAATCGACCTGAAAAGGAATTTTGGTTCTATATATTGTAGTTTCTAAGATCGACGCGTTCACACAGAATGACACTGGCAAGGCAGACCACAGACATGACAATTACAAACGACGCAATAGTTGCAACGTATGCTATTAATTTACTAGATAATAGTGATAGTGATGATTAGGAGGTTAAAAAGGCTTTATGTTTTAGATCTACTTCATAGATTATAGTGTTATATATACATATATATATATATACATATAGTAATTGTATCATAATTGGTCTCATTAGAGCTCAATTATGTCTGTGATCATCCGAGGACAGGTTGCAAATAAAAATGAAAAAAAAAATATTCCCATAAGAAATGTATGAAATAAATACCGACCAGTAGTTGATTGCAACTCTGTCTTATTTAATTATGCTTAAACTGAAAATTCAGTAGCAGTGGAAAATGTACGAATAAAAAACGAGGTATGTATTTTGAGATATTTAAGGCCATGAGATTAATCAATAGTTTATTTACTGAAAACTTTCCTCAATATTAACGGAAAGTTTTGTTCAGTAATATTAAAAATTGCTGAAATGAAGAAGAGCAAGGATTTCTTACAATGAACTTATTAGATTTGAAAAATAGATAAATAAATATATTAACAAGACTGATTTGAACGTTTACTAAGATTAAATATTTAAATGAGCTTTTTTTCAAGTGCCAAAAACCACAGCATCGTTTTTGCAGACTACACAACGGGCTTGCATGTGCTTACACGTTGCGCGGTGTCCCATCGTGTAAATGGAGACTTACAGCCAAAGTGCCATTTGTGCTGACAACTTCCAAATGTTGTGAACATTAAATACTCATTTGTTACATAGGAAAAACACATAACATGCAGCAATTTGGCATTGGCTTTCAATCATCACGTTTGAATTTTGAACGGTCATATGTGGGGTATAGTATTAGTCAACATAGAAGTATCTGATATTGAGAGTATTGCAAAGGCGAAATTATACCTTTGAGTAACTGACACGGCT
The DNA here is from genome assembly GCA_037044515.1 of Phortica magna. Lineage (NCBI taxonomy): Eukaryota > Metazoa > Arthropoda > Insecta > Diptera > Drosophilidae > Phortica > Phortica magna. The sequence continues at coordinate 40,421 of JBAMBP010002659.1, forward strand.
GAAAATCGCGCAGATTGAATAATTTGTTTGCTTTGTATCAAGTATATTACAACAAATATGAAGATGATGGAATCCTCCAAGAATTAGATAAATTTAAACCAGCAGAATCTTTTTATGCGGCTGTAAAACCATTTTTTTTATTCAAAAAACCATTCCTGTTTTCATAATCAACCATATTATATTTTTATAGCTTAAAACCATGATCGATGATTATACCCTGTACATACTGTACCAGGGTATATTGTGTTTGTTTGCCCGAAATGTATGTAACGCATAGAAGGAGGGGAGGGGGACCCCATAAAGTATATATATTCTTGATCAGGATGACAAGACAAATTGATTAAGCGATGTCCGTCTGTCCGTCCGTCCGTCCTCACCAATGGTTCTCGGAAACTATAAAAGATAGAGACTTGAGATTTGGAGGATAGACTCGTGATGCTCGGCAGCAGATCAAGTTTGAACGGTTTTGAGCCACGCCCACTCCTTCCCGCCCAACCAGCTACGCCTACTTTTTGAAAAGGCTATAACTTAAACACCATAAACGCTACAACTATGAAAGTTGGTATGTAGACTAAGTATGAAAAGTTCTATAAAACTGCATACTACAATTTCCCCCCCTCCCCTTAATTACCCCTCAAAAATTGTTTTATTGTTAATTACTATATCCTCAAAACCATTAAAGGTACGGGCCTTAAAATTTGTGTGTACACTCAGTAAATACATATTCTTAAGACTGCATACCAGAAAATACCCCTCTGTATTTACGACTGCCCCTCAAAAACCGACAAACTTAAATTTTTCGTAAATTCCACTTTTTTTTTTTAATTTGTATATCTCCACAACCATAACAGATACGAACCTAAAACTTTGCATGCAGATTTAAAAAATGTATATCTTTAAAACTGCATACCCCCCCTACCCTTTATTACCCCTCAAACAGTGTTTGCATGTCAAAGCCTATATCTCCGAAATTGTTAAAGGTACTGACCTGAAATTTTGTAAGTAGACAAAGTATATATAACTTCATAAGACTGCATGACGGCAAACTTAAATTTTGGGTAAATTCCAGTTTATTTTTATTAAAATATGTATATCTCCACAACTATGAAATATACATGTCTGAAATTTTGTATGCAGGTTCAGTTAATATACGTCCTTTATACTGCATACCGAAAAACACCCCTTTATTTCATGGCTTTCGTCCTCAGAGATCAACAAACTCGAATATTTTGAAAGTTCCTTACTTTTGACTGACTTTTTTGATATTTGGAACACCATTTAAATGGGTGAGGGCATGTGCAGGGTATTATATGGTTAAGCATACTCAACTATACCGCCCTTACTAGTTTTTATATTAAAAATATTTAGTTTTTCGCAGTTTTTTTTTTTTTTATTTTTCTTTGTTTTTTCGTTTTTTACTTAAAATATTGGGGATATATTAGCCAATCTGATCTCAGATTCGGATTCAGCAGGTGGATCTGATCAAAAGTATACTTTATTTGTGTGCCGTAATTAAAGGAAGGTTAAATCAAGGCTTTATAAAATAAAAAGCGATAAGCTTTGAAGATCTTGTTTAAATTATTAAAGTATTACAAAATGACAGGGGAGACTCAGAAACCTTCGGCCAATATAATTTGATGTGGAACGAAATATTCTCAAAATTAAGCAAATCTTTTACATTTATGGAGTTTGGATGCATCTTTGATCATATTCGTGATTAAATATCCATTGTAATATAGCCATGCCATCTCCCTGTTGCAAATCGAACAAATCGGAACGATCGGTCAAAAATGAGGTTTTTGGTTGAAAAATAGCGTGTTTTTGGAGTTATCGACTCAATATTTTGCATAAACTCTTCTTGTTTTTTCTTGAATATAAACAAACCAAACTTTGCAAATACGTGTTCCTATTAATGTTTGACTATATTCCAAAGTTTTATTAGAATCGGATATAAAGGCGTGGCACCGCCCATAAAGCGAAAAACTTAAAAATGGGGTTTTTGTGTAAGCAGAAGAGATACAAGACTGCAAAATTTAGTAAAGTATGACTGCATTGCTTTCTTTAAGACAAATAAGAAAATGGGCGTGGTTGCGCCCCTAAATCTTCAAAAACGTGTGTGATTCTTGTTGGGAAATCGATAATAAGGACTTTCCAATAAGAATAATTGAGGAAACGCTTACAAGAGTATATACGTTTCGGCGAAGTCGAAAATAGTTCCTTTACTGGCTTATGCAAGTTCAGGAAAACTTTATTATATATGAAACGAGTCTTGAACTACACAATTAAAGAATGGAAAATTAATGTCTTCGGATGGATTTTGACCACAAATAACTTGGAGAATAATGGCCGTATAAAAATTGTTTAAAAAAAAATTTGTTGTGTAATTAATGTCTTTGAATGATTAAACTACGCTTTGATGCTAAAAAAACACATTTTCATGTAAAACAAATGCTTAAAAATTAAATTGTTGTTCTGGTAACCTTCAGCGGAAATGATAAGTTGAGCCTTCAAAGCAGTAGCAAATGATTTGCAGTTTCGAAAAATTCAATTAAATTTTCCGTGGCATCATAAATGTCCGAGTAATTACCAAAGACAACAATGGCTTTTTTGCTTTGAGAGATTTTAACTCCGTGGAAATTTATGCTTCAAAGTAACTCAAATGAAAGGTAATTTAATTTTCTACACGATCCTTATAGTATAAGCACCATGAGCGGTTTTCTTTTGATTGCTCTTAAGCCACTCCTCATCGTGCTAGGATTTAGAAACTAGTTATTTGTCGTCAAAAACGATTCCAAAATAAGAACTATTTTGTTCATCCTTTAATTCTTTGGTAAGTGTAATTACATTAAAAACTTTCTAATTAAGGGGCCATGAGTGTTTTCATGTTGTTTATTTTCACGTTAGGTGAGATTAAGAGGAGGCTCTGTGTGAAGCTTATCCTTACTCCTACATTGCAAAAACAAAATGTTGAAAGATAATTTGAGGAGCTTTTTTTATTTGGCATGTCATCGAATCTTCGAATATTATCAAAGTCCATCAAGCAGTGGAGAAATACAAAACATAGTTGATTACTGAAAAAGTACTCTAGAAAGTGTAGTCATACCCATTTAACAAAGGCGTAAAAAGACATTATGAAATATCAATCAGTTATATTCAAGTCGTCCTATGAGCTGACTAGTATTTGAATATCAAATCACAAAATTGCGTTGCTGAGCAATGTAATATTAACTTCATGATTTTGTAGACAAACTGCGGTTTATTGCAATTTTATTGTTTCTAACATATGCGTTTTGCGCCGCTCCGACTCCATAAGTCGCCGAATTCGGGTCTCGCCAGCTTATTCCACATTGAGGTAACTTTATTTCTGGAATTTTGACGACTCAAGGATTTAACCTTTTAACAAATAATGCTTATTAGCTCATAGCGCAGCATTACTTATACAAATTAAAATAATTTGTTAAGAGGTTCCTTTACAACTCTAATTTTAGCCAGCGTAAGTTAAAACAAAAACAAAAACCAAGCACACAAAAACCTTTAAAGAGATGAATTTTTCTATCAAAAGCTAGATATTTCAATTAGAGGCTTTTTCTTAACAACATTTTGTTTTTGTGTGTTTATGGCTGTTTGTAAGTATGTCTCTATGTTGAACGCGGAAAATCGTGTGTATGTGTGCATGTACGACGCACTTTTTCAAAGGACGAAGGCACGCGTTGCCAACTATTTGACTACAAATGAAAATGATAATGGCGTTCAGAGCACAACGCTTAAGCCAATCACAACGCGGCGCGTGCATAACAGCACACTTTACGTGTGTGCGAATGGGACGACAACAGGGTCGACTTATTCTGTTATATACACAAGGCATGACTCTAAATGTGTAGGCAAGAGTTCGGCCTGCTGCTAGTGCAAGTGTGTGTGTGTGTGTGAAATTTAGTAATTTACAAAAAAAAAAAAAAAACAAGTATAATAATGAAAGAAGAAGATAATCGTACATATTTCAAAGAAGTTAGGCAGACAGCGGTGTTGCAAAGGTTTTTGAGTTTCAAAAGCTGCATTGCAACTTCAAAGAAGCTGTCTTACGGACAACTAGCACCGTTTGAGTTTTACATATCTCGGCATGCTTGATTAATAAGTTTTGTATAGGAAACGAAAAGTAAAATAATTGTCACAGTGTCGCTCAAACAAGTCAAACAATATGACAACTAATGAAGGCGTTAAGTGGCGCCAACTTTGTGAGGACAGGTGCAAAAGTCAAAAGGTTCTCACACTTGGCATGCGGCTAAAAATCGAAAATTATCTGAAAAAATCATTAAAGTGATTTAATGACCGAAGTCATATAAATTAAAACACGATTTTTGGGTACCAAAAAAGAAGTTACTTATTCCGTTTTCGATTGGTGGATGAGAGGGTAAACCTAATTTGTTGTTGTCCACAGAGCTGATATTGCATGTCAGTACTGGTAGCATTCACGTAATTCTGTTCAAGGTTCCAATCCCCCTAAACTCACAGGAGAGATTTCCAGACGACTGTGTATGCCACCAAAGAATGTTTATGCATTTTCTGGTTTCCGAGAGACAGGTCCAGGCTGAGGCGAATAATAATAATTTGGCTGATAATATACAGTTGCGGTCGAAACAATAGAAGTGCTGCTAATAACGGCGTGAAATCCTCATGTTTTCCTGGATGACGATCGCAGTCCAAGCTGTTCCAAATTGAATAGAATGTTGGCTGATGATCTTATTAATAGACTTTAAACGGCTGCCCATCATAATTCTCGAGAGAACTTCAGTGGATGATAGGGGGACCTGCTGCCATATGCCAGAAACGATATGCCACAGATTTGGTCTTCCAAAACGACAATAAGCCCACGAATTCTCAGAAACTTCCAAATTAGAGTTTTGAAGTCGTCAGTTTGAAATGGTCCAAAAGATCTACTAATCTCAACATCAGACACATTGGAACGTATATTCCTCAACAAGAATACTCCTCCCTGTAAGTGCTTCCTATCTTAACTTAAAATAAAAAACAAGATCTCTTGCGCAAAGTCAACATGGCCTAAGAAAATGCGTCAAGCACACGACAGGTTTGATCATTAATTATTTCGCTTGAATACGCGTCGTCTTATTGCTCTGCATGTGTGTAGGTACGTGTATTCTTAGCAACTTGAATCTCTGTCACTTCGCATTAGCCTCTGAAAACACATTTGTGTGCAAACTAACGCATTATGAAAGGCATGTGCGAGGTGTAGATGGTAGGCAACTGAACAGTAGCAGCTTGCAACGCACTGAATTTTGAAGCCACCGAACCTCAAACCCTCCACAAATGTCAACGTATTAAACACACGAGTCTTGTATTGAAGACGTGCAACGAAGGCGTGATTACTTTTAACGCTTTTGTGGTTTCGGTTTAATTAATTTAAAGATTCGAACAGAGTGCGATTAACCGCCTTCAAGTGCAAAACTGCCGTATGTGTTGTGTGGGCTATTCTGCCTCGATCCGCCCATCACCCACAACCAGTGCCGGATCCGAAGTCGAAGCTCGCTCCACAAATTAAAAGCTAATTAGTTTATGGAAATGTTTCCATGTATCCCATTATTGGGATAGTTTCGTTAGGCACGTGGAAGTTCTTTGTAGAGAAGTTCCACTGTACTGCGGAAAGTCATCCAGATAGGCGAGCTATGAGCACCTTCTCTTGGACTTGCATTGTACTTGTGCACACCCGATAGCGACTTTCACCTTCCTTTCAAGAGGTTTCGGCCAAACCACCAACTTGTCCAACGCGAATAGCACATGTGAACTCCACTTGGTTGATACTATTCATGTTGTTGTTATAATTGTTTTTAAGTGGGCTGGGTCGGAAATGGTTTACGAGCATGTTACAGTTTACTCTGAACGGAAGTGATCTCTTAGGGGTGCGCCCGTTCTTCGATAAAAGCAGTCAGAATGTCAATGAGCCCATTTCGTTTTGTTTGTAAAATATAAAGCATTTACAACAAAATATTAGACAATGGATCAATTATTCGTATGGCATTTTGGAAGGCGAAATGTCAATGTTTGTGAAGTGCTTCTTTGCCAGTATATAAGATCAGGGCAGGACATGTTGACTGTCGAGGTCGAAAGTCGTCTATAGAACGTCTCATGATAACGTTCCTTTCTTGACATAGATTTTGGATTGACATGCTATATTTCATTAGCAAAAAGCGACGATGATTATTTCAACAAAACTAACAATTGAGAGGTAAAGTGTTTTGATACTGGACGCTGTTGCAATCTGTCTAAAATCAACCCCAATGACTTTATTATGATTATTTTTATTTATTCTGTTCGTGCTGGAGAGAAAAACCTCAAACGAAAGTCACTAAAGTTCAGCACATTTCCACGCCAGCCATTGTGTCAGCAGCATTAAGGCTTATCGGCATCAAATCACAAATGCTTATCACATGTCAATTTAGTTCCACTCCAAGAACTAACAAACGCCGGTTGAATACTACTGAAGAAGGAAATACGGCGAATCAGCTGTTGGAATTCACTACGCTCAGACGTGCGCCTTTTTCTGACTTTGACTTTAGATTCGAAAATTAATGACATGAAGTGTGGAAAGTGATGCTGTCAACAACACTTGTTGGATTACAAGCAAAAAAACAACAATACAAAGTACAAAGCTCTGGAATTGAACGATTGCGATACGTGATTGCACAATTGTTTATCGTCGCAAGTTTTCATGCTCGTTGGGATACATATTTAGAAATAAATCAATGCAAATGAGTTATTAAACGAACTAAAGTTAATATTTAGAGAGAGTCATCGAAAGTAGCTTATTTTTAAAAATATCATGTAGAACTCATGGCTTTTTAATTCGATTACCGACGGAAGATGCACTGGTGTCTGTTTAGCCCGCCTTTCTAATATTAAGTAGTCACATGTAACGTTCAGAAGCACGGTACATGAAACAATTAAACGGCCAAGCTCAATTGTCAAATGTGAACCTCAAAGGGTTTAATGTGGCGTGTGGCTCAAAAGAACATGGGAGCACCTAATGTTGAATACGTACTGATGATACGTACTCGAAAAGCAGTGTAGGGCGCAAAATTAATTGGGTCTTAGTAAAAAACTCGGTCGATGTGTAATATTTATTGCATGTACGAACGTGTAAGCCTCCGTGGACGATGACGCGTATGGAGGTGGCGGCCGACGCAGTCAACATCATCAACCACCAATTAAGAGGCAGCATATTAACTCGTACAACCACGCATCTGATCATCTTGCGAATTCTTGTGGAAGTAATTCAATTTTTATAGCCGCATCGAACGAAACGACATTTTATTTGAATCAAAATCTCAAAAATTTAATTTACTTTGTTGGAAATTAGTTTTTCCCTTTTAACTTGACTTTACGTTGACAAATCTTTTTGCACGCATTATCATAACATAATGGGGTTGGAAAGCAATTTTCACAGTTATCTACGCGAGTTCCTGTAGCGCCGAGCACATACAAAGCATTGCAAATTTTTGGATTCTCCTTCATTTCGTTTCTTTTTTTTGGGACCGTTAAAGGTCAACGCTATGAAAACATGACAAGTTTTTAAAACTGCAGCTTTTTTTAAGTGCTCAACGAAAGTCGAAGTTGGTAGAGATATTTAGAAATTTTTTATTTTTATTTGCCATGTCTAAATGACGCTGCGAATACTCTACAGATTTTGTGCTCTTCGTTCATCCCTATATTAATTTTTTTTGTATTTTTTTGAATTTTTTACCTTTTGCTGTTATTCGCCCTCTTTCTTTTCCGTTCGAATGGTTAATTGTTCAGTGGAGTGCAATCGCCGGCAGAGAGCGAGAGTTTTGTTCCAAGTTTGTGTTTCTTAATGATGATAATGATGTTGATAATGATGATGACGTTGTGTGTGTGTATAATAATAGCGTTTAGTCCAGCGCCGAGACAAATCATCAACGTCGTAATTGTCCTCGCCGCCGTCGTTGTCATCGGCATCATTTGCAAAAGTGGGAGCTCCGTATTGGCGTCTGCACTGCTTTCAAGTGGACTCTGGCAATGTTTTCGTTTACTCATGGGAATTGTTTAAAAATTTGCACGGCGTTTTTATCTAGTCATTAAATATATACTATTATTGTATGTTGTGTGCTTGTGTTGAAAAGTCGATCGTCTGTTTTAGGAACACACGCCTTTATTATTGAACGTTTTGTAAAAGTAAACAACGTCGCACCCTTCGTCGTCGTATTCACTCATGCATGTGCAGATTTGGAGGGATCAGAAAGCAGGATCGTGAAATAGCGCTAGGCACAAACACCTCCGTTACCGCAAATGTGTTGCATAAAAAGAAATGCGCTGTTTGACTATCCCTTTGATTGTTTTTTGGGATTTTCATTATTTCATTTCAGTGGTTTTGAATTCACAAAATTACCGTAACATTTGTTATGTATTAATTTAATTTCGTATTCAGTTTTTTCATTTTTGTTTTCCAAAGGCTGTCGACGAGTTGTTTGTGCAAACGCATGAGTATGCGAGTAGCCGTGTTTCTATCAGTGCCAGTGTTCCGCTCTGTGCAGTGTTTCATTCTGTTTAGTCACACTGCGTTCGCGTCTGCTGCTGGCGCATGCAACCAATGGTGAGGAAGGAGCGGAGGGCAGACAGAGCATTAAGTAGGCTTGCACAACAGACGTCATTCCGTCGTGCATCGTGCGTTGTCTTCGCAGTCTGTGATTATATTTTCGTGTTGTTAGGGTTGCCAACTCAGCACGCACCACACTCCTAATTATGAACATCGATTTAGTGTAAAAAGCAATGTTGGAACTACACTGCACTCAACGCCACGCCATTCAGTCTTCGCCCTTTGTACTAGGCTTGGCAGCAAAGTAACATTCTGTTTTGGACAAAGCAGCTTCGATTGATTTGTTCTTCACTTTTTTACACTTCACGTGTACGTACATATGACGTGGGCGTTGCCGACGTCATAAGAGGTATCGTTAACGTCATTTCCATTAACCGAAAAAAGCCACACAGCTTATATCACTGTAGCCATACAATTCGGTTTTAAATTATACAATTGCCTTTTTCATATTGAGTTGTAAATTTAAACCTCTTATGTTGTTGCGTAGGGTATCCAGCACTTTCCAAAGCCGAAGTTAGCATTTCGTCTTTTTTACTTCCCTCTTTCATGCGTCATGCATGTACATTCAGGCGCAAGCAGCTCGAGAAGGGGTGGTTGGTCCGTCGAGGGCGTTTATAAGAAATAATTTCGGTAGGCATTTAATGTCGGTTTACTGATGTGGAATGGAACATTGTCTAACACATTATGATGAATTCACTGTTTCGTCGGAATTTTTGGATGTTAAAGTCTGGTATTGACACTTTGGTTTTCTGCAAGAGACGGAGGGGTAAGCTGGAAGCTTTCACAAGTCGGGCAGTTACGACATTTACCGACGAATTGGTTATGTCTTGCCAGCAACATTGCATGATAGCGGCAAAATGAAGTATTCAAGCTCCTTCGGTCTTGTTGAACTTGTATCTTTCAGAGCAGACATGGTCATCCTCCGCCATTTTGACTACATAAGCCACCAAGTGTAGTCACTGGAGGATCATAAACACATGTATCTTGTGACAGCGAAGAGCACTTAACGTTGCACATGTTAATGGAGCGCTTACGCAATATATGGAACCGTGCATCAGTGGTTCCAGTGTTCTGAAGCCCTGCCAACATTTCAACTGTCAATATTATGATCGATCATTAGTTAATCGAAACTGAAATACAGATTGTTCGTTTCATTGGATTAATAAACACAAGTGAAATCGTACAATAAATGTCGCCAATGCAGTATCGACAAAATTTTTAAAATGATTGAGTGTCTCGTCTGTGTTCTGTGTTGCGCCGGTCCTGGCTAAGCTGGCGGCAGGACGGCCTGACGACTCAACTCGACTGGAGTGCGCCAGGCGTTTATTTTGCTTTTTGTTTAATTTTATGGTTTGCATCAATAAAATCCGATTGAGCGTATTTGTGTTTTGTGTCATCAACAGCGCTGACAACTGAGCCAACTGCAAGTGATAATCTTGAAGATAAAAATTGACACACTGTCTGTGATACTCTGGCCTTGTCGTTTGTCGGTTGTTGGTGGAAGGATACGGATACCCATGTCTCTGAGCTGCTTTCCTCTGCTGTCAGAATCGCTCACCGCTTATTGATTTTGAAAACCGGTGCAAAGATAATTACTTACAGGTGAAATTCAAAACGTCGCTCATATTGCTGCATTCATCGCTGATAAAAAACCTTAGTTGATGTTCTTAACTCTTATCTGTAACCATGATTTTATTTCTTAAAAAATACTTATTAAATATCAACAAATAATTAATCAACATAGACGTTGTCCTTCTCACTCGTCAAGCTCACCGATTTAATTAAAACCAGTAAGGAAATGCAATCGAGAGTACTAGACTTCGAAATACCCTGTACCATCAATCTATAACGGCTATTACAGGGCGTTACTCCGCCCACTTTTCAATCGAAACAGACTGAATATCTATTCAATATCATACATACCAAGTTTTACTATTCTAGATCAATTGGAGCAATAACCTTTTTATATTTTAGCTATATGTGGGCGTGACTACTCCCATTTTTTGATTGAATTGAATATTATAATCCATTCGAATACCATACATGCAAATTTTCATTGTTTTTTGCTTTATGGCTCCTGAGATATAAGCGTTTTAAATTTTTATCATATAAGGGAGGGCCACGCCCACTTTTCCATTCTATCTTGTTGTGATTCGAGTCAGCTATTTACACTCCGAATTTGAAAATACGACCTTTGTATTTTTTTACCCGAGATACTCACCACTAGGGCATAAGCCCTGGAAGGCAAAAGCAAAATAATAAACCTATTATAGTTTCCAAGATCGACGCGTTCATACAGGCGGACATGGCTAAATCAATTTCTCATAGAGTCTGCCACGCCTCTTTTAGGTGTTACATATATTTTCGATGCCCATAAAACTAATATAGCCGTGTACCATACACAGGGTATAAAAATATATATGTGTGTATTAGGGGACACACTCGCATGCACACACGCAATACTTGTTTGAGGACATGTATTGTTAATTAAAAGAATTTATTTTAACGCTACGTGAAAGCAAACCTGTCTTCCGTCGTGTCAAGTGGTACTTCAAGCTTCGAGCATCGCACCACGGGATATCAAAATACAAATTGCCACTTAATTAACCAACGAACAAGTTGTCGTGCGGCGCCGAGAACGGCTCTCAACTTGTTCAACGGCAAGTTCGAGTCAAGGCTCTGGCCCAAAAAGCAAAAATCAGTCTGTCAGACCGTCAGATCTGTTGCACTTTGAAAACAACCAAAAACAAAAAGAAATGTGTAAAATCTGACCATGTCGAAGGTATAACGCACTACGTAAAGTTGAGAGTCAAGTGTAGGATTTGACCACGGTTGATTGTTCTTGACGCTTAAATAGACCTGGATCTGGGCAAATAAGATTCATATTGGGCCCTAAAATGATAAATATTTTAATTTTTATCAAGGCTCAATCATTCATATACTGTAATATGAACTTGAACCCTTCAGATCCCCCACGCATACTGAAGGGCTCACTGATCGAACATCATAGTAGATTGAGACTCCATACAATCTATGCGAACGTCGTTGCTCCCAGTTTACCCACAAAATCCTTCAAATTAAAAGTCTTTTTAACTCTCATACTCACTGAGCTACACTTCCTTGGAAGAAGAACTAACTCTCAACTGGCGAATACAGGGATAGTTTAAAAGTATATAGCAATCAACTGACGAACTCGGAACTAGTTGAAGAACTTGCCAAAGGTGATGGAGAATCGCACATGTTAATTACTTATAAAAACTTAATTTGATAGAACAGAAAATGTTTCAAATAATTAAAAATTACAAAATTACAACTTAAATTAAACTATGTACAAATAAATAAGAAAACAACCTAAACTAATTAAAGTTAGTGTGAATGAACAAAATTAATTAATTAATTACAAGGTTACTATACATACATATGGAAGTGTGAAAGAAAAAGAAAAGTTGAAAGTATCTTTAAAATGGATCAATAGGGTGCGATCGTTTCAGCCGTCTCGCCGCTCTGCGTCTTCTTACCAGCCGCCTGGCCAAATTATTTGGGTGGTTATATGGTTGTATTAGAGGCAATTGACCCTCAAAGGATGTTCTATCCATATAGTGGAAAACGAACTTTCAAATGGGCGGACAGTTTTGTTAAAATTTTGACATTTCAACTCGGTTGAAATTATGAGCACCCAAAGAAGAATCCGATTAAAATGTTCAAAGTGTGTGCGAGGCATACACATCCATCTCGCTTCGTCCAAAACAGAACAGCGCACAAAGAAGAATGTCAAAATTACAACAAGCTTAGCTACAACAATTGTCAACGTCTTTTACAACAAAAACGCTTAAATTTGCAACCGAGCTTTTTTAAGAGTTCGTTTTCCACCTGTGCTTACAATACTCAATGATTGCCTACGACATCCCCATGTAAAATACCCAGTGGAAAGCAGGCAAACAAGATTGAATTAGACTTATATTGCTGACTTATTACCTAGACCGAACTAACGAAGGAGCTAATTTGATGAACTTCTGCGAGTGATAGCGATTTTGATTTCCAAACCGATAAGCTTCATAACATACTTTTTGGCGCACGCACATTCACAGGTCCAATTGGCAACCTAACCGAATTATATTTTCGAATTTTCGTCAATATATTGCACCATATCAATTGTATCTATTGATTTTGTATTTTACTCGGACAAGCCACATGGTGAAACATTGTTGCACAATAAGTTAGTTGGAGGACAGAACTTGAGTCAACATGAAGCAGCTCCTCGCGTTAAATTCTTTAATGCTTACATTTCAAGAAAAAAACTTCTCGTTTTTTATGAATATCCCCAAAGCTCCCCAAACTGTCCGACATGTTCACTATATTTTTTAATTCACAATTTTTGTGAAATATTTCAATTATATATATATGTAAATTATATATGTAAATTATATTTATTTATTTCGGTGAGAAATACTGTGTAGGCCAGAGGCGTTGAACTCCACAACTTCTCACTTGAGGCTTGACAAAGTGACGATTTTTTGTAATCAAAGTCGTGGGCTAAGGCTAATTTTATTGCGGGGAATCCTTTGATCTTCACAATAACGACATAATTGTATTTTTAACTAAGTTATGTGAAATATATTGAGTTATAGGCACAGAACTGCGGCGCTTGGCGGTTGGCAGACAATAAAATGATTAAAAGCGCAGAGGGCCGATGGGACGGTGGCTTGCAATTGCCGTTGAAATAGCGAGCAAAATGGCTTAATCATCAAACGTTACGTACACCGGAAAAATTTCAAAGAACCGTTTGTGTTTTTGTTTCATGCTGAGGCGAAATAAAAGCACAAGTTGTTGTTATAGTTGTTGTTGTTGTTGTTGTTGTTGTTGTTAGTAGCATTTGAACATGCTGAAAAATCTCAGTGCACTAAGCAGTTTGTAGAGACACGTGCCTGAGCGGCTGCCAGCTTTTCTACTCGACTGATGCTTGTGCAGTTGTTTGGAGTGAGCACACACACAAGCGCACGCACACGGACACGCACACATTTACAAATAATTTAACAGAAGCTACACATTGAAAGAACTGTAAGCGCATGTCTGTGTTGTGAAATATTGTTGTCGCAAGTCATCTAAGGGTGAGTGAGTGCGGCAGGAAAACTAGGCGGGCGCTCGAATCGAATCGAATCGAACCGGACCGAGACGAGACGAGGCGAGCCGAGCCGACCAATGTCGCCCACTCCCCTCTCACTACAAGCGCTGTGCGCGCGCTACCGCAGGCTTTTTGTCACTGCCGTTGCTGTGGCGTTGCCGTTGATGAAGTGCAGTAAATAGAGATTTAAGCGCCCACTGTTAGTCACTTCACTGTTTGCAGATCTAATCGAAGCGCTTCTGTGTTGTTGGCGTTGACAGCAACAAACAACTTCTGTCAATCTTGTATCAGCGAGTTGGAAAATTAGCGCAAAAGTGCGTTATCACAACGCTTATCAAACCTTATCAATTGTTAACATAGCTGCACGCAGACATGCTCAACAATGCCGCGCACGGCGTCGTCTGTTGGCCGCGACAGCCAATCAACAGCTAGCAATTAACAATGCTAATAATATTATACATTTGCACGATGAAGATTACATCATCAAATCAACGCTTTTGTTTTTCGCTCAAGAATGAATTGCCAACTGAGCATTCGACATGATGACAAATTTCCACTTTGGCTCACAAAGGTCACATGTCTCCTAATGTGTCATTGGGGACTTGCATCACTTCTTCTGGCCACCAACGTTTGAACCCTTCACCGTAAGCGTCTGAACCCTTTCCGTGCTGCCGCGATTTACCATCATTGCAACGCACATCGCAATGAGCATTTGGAAAATATGTAATTGCAAGCAATTTGAACGTTAGCCGCGCGTCTTCAGCGAACGGTGGGCGGCGGGCGCCGTGCTGTGAGGCACACGCTGCGCCGCTCGCCGCAGTCTAGTGTGACGTCGTTTATACTCGCAGTGTCCTGCGGTTTCAAATCATTATCACATTTCGTTTTGATTTGCTCGCAGTTTGAACACTTGAAAGCAACAACTCTATATTACACCCAACCCATCGATTAATAGTTGAACAAGACCCAACGAAGTCTTCAAACAGAAGTGCAACATCCTGTAGGTTAAAAAGAGAAAGTGTGTGGAAATGAAGTCGTTTCATTCAGTTGAGCGATGTGTCACAAGTTGAGTGGGAAATGAAAACGGCTGAGAGCCCATCAGTCAAGTTCAATTGTTGCTATCTTCGCACCTAGGCTAGGGTTCAATCAGACAGCTTAGGAATGGCTGTTCGAGTCCAGGTTAGGTCCGTTCCAGGTTATCGTTCGCTGTAACTGTTTATGAAGAGCTGTAGATCTTTTGAATCCAGCATGTGTTGACTGAAAGATCTTGTTTCGCTTTATGCTCTTTACGCCATTTATTGGGGCACTTTTCTATTCAATAGGAGTCCTCACCTCAAGCTCAGCTTAGCATTCAAGCCAAGGGTAGTTCGCATTAACCTCTTTTTCGCTTTTTATGAAGTTCTCTCTGTACTTTTATATTTATTTTATTGCATAACTCACAATATTTCTCAAACGAGTTCACGTGTAATCAATTAAGTTCAATTATGGCTCAACTGCACCAGCACAGCCCACCCCAAGGGGGAAACTGCGTCTTATTGTTCTTACTTTTGTAGAACAGCTCATTTAATCGCAAAGTTATTGAACGCATTTGATGATAAAATGCCTGGTTTCCTTTTCCCTGCCATTACAATCGATAAACTTGGCACACGTGGCGCAATTGTGTAGGAATTAAACTCGAATTCGATTGAACCGCGCTCCAAGTCGACATAAGGAGTGTTGCAAGCGTGTAACTTTGAATGCTGCAAGGTGTAAAGTATTCATTATTTTCTGGATGGCCAACGCGTGTTCAATGCCACTTAAACTGCTGAAATCCAATTCAGTTCAGTCCTTTCAACCTCGAATGTTAACTTAATATGATTTCCATCACAGTTCGAGCTTGAAGTACACTATGAAGCACGGGGTCTCTCGCCCGACGGGTAGTCCAGGATCGAATGGCATTTCGACCGAAATTATCGAAACTTTAATATGATTTGGTAATAGAACTATCCATGAAAGACCAGGCTATTACACATTTTTAATTTTTTTAATTATCCTTAGTTCTTTAAAGTTAATTTAATATTTTGTAAAAAAGAGGATACTATTTTTTTTTTATTTTTTTATCTACGCGGAAAAACGACAAAAATGTAGGCTTCTAAAACCTGAATTTTAGGCGTTTTCCGCATACGATAATAAACCAGTAAGAACTCAACCTTCGACCTTGCCGAAGACTAAATACCTGGAATCTTATTTATCTTTATCCTAACAGCACCATTCAAACATTCTTTGGTGTAACTCATTAAATTAGAGAGATATGAAAATTCATGATTTTCGATGTACATACATTAGTGAGTTGTGCCACGCCCATTTTTAGATCAAATAGTTCTCACCTATCATTAATTAAGTTTCAAGGCAATTCATACGAAAAAACCAGTAAGGGAGCTATTTTCGGCTATGCCGAAACTTATATACTCTTGCAAACGTTTTCACAATTATTCTTATTAGAAAATCCTTTCTTAATTTTCCAATAAGAATCATATACGTAGCCACGCCCATTTTCTAATTTGTCTTTAAGAAGGCAATGTAGTCAAACTTCACTACATTTTTCAATCTTGTATCTCGTCTGTTTACAAAGAAGTCTCATTTTTAAGTTTTTAGTTGTATGGGCGGTACCACGCCCTTATGTCCAATTTTTATAAAATTCTGGATTTTAGTCAGGCATTAATAAAAACACGTAATAGCAAAGTTTGGTTTGCTTATATTCAAGAACAAAAAAGTTTTTCTAACAAAAACTGTATTTTTAACCGATCGTTCCTATGGGAGCTTTATGCTATAGTAGCCCGATCTTGACCATTTTTGCACGGTATCTTTGTTGATGTCAAAAAAGTTTTTGTGCAAAATATTGTGTCGATAACTCCAAAAACACGCTGTTTTTCAAGCAAAAACATAATTTTTGACCGATCCTTCCTATGGCAGCTATATGCTATAGTAGCCCGATCTTGACCATTTTTGCACGGTATCTTTGTTGATGTCAAAAATATTGAGTCGATAACTTCTAAAATAAGTGGTTTTTTAAGCAAAAACATCATTTTTGAACGATCGTTCCTATGGGAGCTATATGCTATAGTCATCCGATCAAACTGAATTTTACATACCAAATACCTGCAAGGAGAAGAAAATTTTCTGCGTTTAAATTTTTTTGCTAACTTTAAAACTCTGGCCGGAAATCGCATTGAAACAGACAGACGGACAGACGGACATCGTTATTTGAACTCGTCTCGTCGTGCTGATCAAGAATATATATACTTTATATAGTCGGAGATGTCTCCTTCACTGCGTTGCAAACTTCATGACAAAGTTAATATACTCTTTTTGCAAGAGTATAAAAAGGTTCCATGCAACTTTAATTTGTTTCTCTTCCTTTTCTTATTTTGTACGGCAGGTATGTCACCAATGGTTCTCTGAAACTTTAAGAGCTAGAGACTTGAAACTTGGAAGATAGACTGTGTAATCAAGTACTACTTCGAGTTCGATGAAATCTTTTGGTTTGGTTTTTGCAAAATTGGTTTGTAGACTAGAGGTCTGCACGAATATATTCATATATGAAAATATTAACATACTGAAACTTTGCAATACATCATACAACAAAACATGAGTAAATGTTGTATTGAGTGAAAGTTGTATGAATGTTGAGAACATTCGAAACAAAACGAGTGAATTCTAATAAATATGTGTGAGAGCATCGTTCGGTGCGAATAAGAGAGTATTGTGTCAAATTGCGTTTTGTTGATAAATAATTTCTGGTGTTGAAAATTAATTCTGTTTTTATAATAAGACTAGTAAGGACACACAATAGTCCTAATTGAAAAAAAAAAATTTATATTTGGTTCTGAGCCGTTCATTAATTCTGCTGCCGAGCATCACGAGTCTATCCTCCAAATCTCAAGTCTCCATCTCTTATAGTTTCCAAGGACCATTGGTAAGGTCGGACGGACATACGGATATCGCTTAATCAACTTCTCTTGTCGTCCTGATCGAGAATATATATACATGACGGGGTCCCCTTCTCTATTGTAGACTCACTAAGTATAGCTCTACAACTGGAGACCACATTTTCCCCTCCCCTTCTTCCACTTATTCATTTTCTTAAAATTGCTATATGTCCCAGCCGTAAAAGGTACGAAACTGAAATTTTGTATGCAAGCTCAGTAATCTCATACCTCCTGAAAACCCCATACCACAAAATACCATTTTCACCGAATTCTTGCGCCGAAAAGACCAACAAACGTACACCAGCAGCAATGCTTTCTAACAAAAGTAGTAC
This sequence comes from Phortica magna, assembly GCA_037044515.1. Lineage (NCBI taxonomy): Eukaryota > Metazoa > Arthropoda > Insecta > Diptera > Drosophilidae > Phortica > Phortica magna. Next base: position 58,463 of record JBAMBP010002659.1, read on the forward strand.
TTTGTAAGTAATGAAGTTTGCAACGCAGAGAAGGAGACAACTCCGACTATATAAAGTATTCGAGTATGTATTCTTGATCAGGTCGGCGAGGCGAGTTCATATAGCCATGTCCGTCTGTCTGTTTGAAGTTAGCAAAAAAATGTATATGCAGAAAATTTTCTTAATCTTGCACGCAGTTTCTATGTGAAAGTCAACTTGATCGGATTACTATATCTATATGCCCACAGGAACGATCGGTTAAAAATACGGTTTTTGTTAGAAAAACTTTTTTTTCTTGAATATAAACAAACCAAAGTTTGCAAATACGTGTTTTTATTATTGCTGGACTATATTCCAAAGTTTTATAAGAATCGAATAATCGGCGTGGCACCGCCCTTATAGGGAAAAACTTAAAAAAAGACTACATTGATTTCTTTAAGACAAATTATAAAATAGGCGTGGCTACGTCCTTAAATTTTCAAAACGGAAGTGATTCTTGTCGGGAAAACGATAAAAAGGATTTTCCATTTAGAATATTTGAGAAAACGCTTACAAGAGTATATAAGTTTCAGCAAAGCCGAAAATAGCTCCCTGGTTATTTATACTGACACCTCTGTTCACCTTTCAAAAAGTTGGCCGTACGGGGCGAGTAACAAAGTGGGTGGTGTATGACTTCACGAGTCTACCTTCGAAGTTTCAGATCTTTTACTTTTTTTGCGAGGACGGACGGACATGGCTAGATCGATTTCTTTTGTTGTTTTAATCATTCCTATTTGTACTTAATGGGCCTCCTTCTATGCGTTAAATACAGATATATGGTCTGAAGCAAACTTACTACACAAAGTGCAGAGGGTATACAAATTCCTAGCTTGAGTGTGAGATTTTCGTTAGATAAAACCATATCTTAGTTTAAGTCTTGAGAGTATACCCTCGGAAGCTTAATTAAGTAGCTGAATTTTTAAGATTTGGCTTAACGGTACCGTGAGTGAGAGGATCGACAAAAGCCTTTTATTCCACGAAACTTGACGACAGATATTAACATGTAATGTTTCTCTTACTTATGCCGAAGTTGGAGTTACTTTCAACAGGTGGTTGCGAGCGAAACGTTAGGAAAGTAGTTAGAAAGGCCTCGGTTTCACTTCAAGGAAAGTTCTCCCAGAGTACAACATAAAACTTCTACGTAGTAAGCTCTGAACAGGTTGTAGAATAATATCTCTTTTTGGGTTGGTAGTTGCCCTTTTCATCTTCGAACATCCGGACAGAAGTAAGCAATAAATTAATAAGCGTGCCGGGCTGCGATTAAGCAAACATTAACAATACAATTCTGCACGCTCCTTTCTTAATTTCCCGTGCACACGTTCTCAAAATCCACTCATTTGATAAGGCTACTTTGGTTGTGTTGCGCACTTTTTTAAATAATATTTCCGCATCCGGCATGTAATACGCCGCGCGTGCTCAAAATCTAACTGTCATTCTACAAAAGCTCTGTTAGCGATGCCCAATTGGCAACAATTGTAGAGCCATTGTGTGCTGCACCACACCACACCACACCACACCCCACCAGCCCAGCCCAGACCAGTTCAGCTCAGTTCAGCTCAGAATCCACACGCAGCAAAGCATTTCCATGGAGCTGCTGTGTTGTTGCGCGCAAGAATAATTGGGCTTTCAACTGCCAATGCTATACTGCCTCATGTTGTATGCGCTTTGTAGCGATTTCTCATTTCCAAAATCGTGTCTGTAGAACGGGCTTATGTTTTTGCCGACTCTAAGTTGATTTGGTCTTCTTTAACTATGTCAAACCTCCAATGTTGCATGTACTACACTATACACGAATTTCCCAAACTGTTGTCGAGTCGTTGCTGCAACATTCATAAACACATAAGTACAACTTATAAACGTTATTGGTAAAAAAGGAATAAAATGTTAATAATCGTCGCCTTTGCCGCTCCTTTCATCTAATTCATACGCAGCAAGCATACAATGAAGCGCATTATTTAATTGTATGTTTTGAGGGTCGGCTAAATGTGCGCGCACCCCTAAGTAGGGTTGTCAAGATGTGCGTGAATACTCGTGAGTCTCGTACCTACAGTTGCTTGCATTGTGAGTGAGTCTGTCCGTCCCTCGGCCAATCTTTTGCCCAATGCCGTTAGCTCAACAATAATGTTTAGTGTAACTAACTACATTGACCTCTTTTGTTGCTACAAAGGCAGCCAACGTCGAGCGCGTCACCATCGCCGCCAGCGTCAGCGTCAGCTTCAGCGTCATTGTCGACAACGAAGGCGGCGGCTGCGGTTTAGTTTTGCTTTGTTATTGTTATTGTTATTGTGTGCAGATAGATATTTGCTATCTATGAAATCCCTCTTTCATTCATTTTTTAACTTTTGTTGCTTAGAAGTGGTATGCGTTTGTGTGTGAGTGTGTGTGAGTGTGGATGTTTGTGCATCACGCACCGATAGCTATTGGCATCTTTTCACATATTCTGTATTGTTGTGTGAATCGTCTTTTGTTCCAGCTTACCGCACAGCGCAGTGCAGAATGAAGCTGTTGAAACAAACATTGTTGAATCGATACGATCCGATCCGATCCGATCCTTCAGCAGCTTCAGGCGGCATTCTTTTCATGAAGCCAATCAGTCAATATGTTGAATGCCTGTTTTCAGATTTCTTTAATAAAACGTTGGCGTTGCTTTAGAATTGTGAAAATTTCATTGAGTGCAATTGACGATTCACACACACCATTAAAGGTGTTGTAAGAACACTAAGCCCACAGGTCGTAGCTTACCGGGACCTCTGATATATGTTATATACAGAGGGCTGTTAATTTAGGTAGTGTCAAAGCCCGAAATATCGTACATAAATCAAAGCCCAAACCGAACTTCGTCGAGCCATTGGAATCGTCCACTTTGATGACAGAATGGAACCTTGAATCGATGGAAACGTTTCCAATGATCCGTGGCAGACTTTCAGTTCTTATGGCGTCTCATAGAATTAATAGGAAAATTTGGCTTAGCCAAAGGAAGTAACTTGTTCTTTTGCTTTGGTGAAAAAACGATTTAAGGCTGATGAAGGAGTTGAAGTTATAGTGGGACAATTTATTGAGGTCGTAGATGTGCCGATGTTATAAAAACAGAGTACACCACAAACTTTTAAAAGCATTATTGTTTTTTGAATTGATTCGTTTTCTTCTGTCCTAGGGGATTTTGAAGACACATATTAAGACCTAAATAACGCATTTGTGGTTTTCCTGCAAGAATTTTTGAAAGAGGCAGCGTTCCTTGTGAGCGTATGCAAATATTAGTTTATTTATATTTATTTTCAATACAATTACTAATGAGAATTCGTTATTAAAGACAAAAGGCAAACACTTGTCGGGCACTGCTTTGTTTTGAAATTAAAATGTTATCTAACATCTCGATTATACACGGCACAAGCGCAATGAATAGCATTATTCGCACATTCCAGGAAAAATCTCATTCGTCACCTCCGCCAAATGCCCCATGAAATTTTTGTCACACGCAGAAGGAATTACAAAAAGTTTGGGTGTTTTCTTTGAAGCAAGCATTGTTGGTTGATGATGCTCGAATAGCTGGCAGTCCAGAATGTTGGTGCGTGTGACTTCAAAAATCCCAAAAACGTGACAGGCAACATGTTGAAATTCGCACTGCGCCTTAGCCAATGTTACACGCCGGCAACTCTGGCAGGGCGGAGGAGTGCCGCGCGCTGGGATGCTTTTGGTCGACTTTCGGTGGTTGGTGGTGAGAATGATATTGAGTCAGACCACACGTCGAAGCCTTTTTTTTAACAAATTTAAAGTTCAGTGATCAAATAAATGTCGACAAATTAAATTTAAACCGTGTCCTTCTACAGGGCCGTTCTCCACAACCCTCTCTTGCAGAAATGTATTGCAACTTGTGTGAATATTTGTCATTGGTCTGGTGTGTCACAAATTGTATATTTGTTACTGAGTTTTTAAAGCCAAATTCGCTTACTCGTTTGTTCGTCCGCCTGTTTCAGTTTAAACTCATCTGACATAGGTTTGAATCGACGAGTGGAGGATGGGGCGTTTGCAATTATGATATTTTGAGCAATATAAGGATGGACGCCCCAGTAATGACAACTCTGGAATTATTATAAATCAGGAAAAGCATGAAAAACACTTGATAATTTCTACTTATAACTCGAAATTCGATTTTCTAAGAAAAAAAGAAGAAACCAACAAAAACTCTATCTTCAGCCTTGCTGGAGCTTAAGTACTCTTCACACCCTTTTTGACCCACGCCGATTCTTTTCTTTAGAATCTTATTTCTCTATGTTTTCATAGCCTACAACAAGTTTTCATTGTTATACCTCATTGGGTTCCAGAGATATGAATGATTCGTAAGTGGGCGGTGCCATGTCCATTTTTTGATTAAAATTGTTTTCACGCCTGCCTCTTTTCTTCTTCATTTTGTATGGCTGGACCAGTTCCAGTGGTCCGGTCTCTATAACATTTTCAAACATTTGGTGGGAGTACGTGAAAATACTAGTTCTGAAATTTATATTTAAACGATAATACTTTTTCTTATAACGACATTAATTTTGTCCATTTTGATTTATTTTTTTTTTTTGTATGGGGGCTACCAATTCCTCTGGTCTGATACCGCTGGTTCCCACTGATGATTTGACTGCATAATTCGTACATTCACAGACAGACCGACGGACAAAGCTAAATCAACTCGTGTTGCTTAGCTGATCAGGAATTTATACATGTACTTTATACGGTCGAAGATGTCTCCTTCTGTGTGATAGAGTGTGTGTTGCGTGAAGAGTATAACAAGAATGGGCGGTGCTACTTCCCTTTTGTCAGTGGGTTTTGTGTCAATTAACACCTGAATTTAGAGGTTTCCAGGAAACAATGTAAAATTACGTCTTAACTCTCTCTCGAAATACTCTGGAACTTGAACTGCAACCAACTATATCATACCAATTTTAGCTTTCGAAATATGGGATTTAGCCACACTACTAGAACAATGTGAGTGCAACAGAGCGAATAAAAACAAACTTGACGTTGAAAGGCATTCATTTCAACTAGTCGCCCAAGAATTTTTTCCGTTATAATTCCCGTCCCCGTTTTGAAGCAAGTGGTGTTCCGAACCAATTCGGCTAATTTGTAGGCTCGCCTTAGAGTTTGCCTTATTGAACAGAAAGATAACTCTTATTTCCCGGGTTGGATTTCGATAAGATTTTTGAAGGGCTTTTTTTTTTATGCTCTCATCATCTTCCAAATACACAGAGGGAGAGAGAAAATAAAAATAATCAGAATTAACAATGACTGTTTTATATTTTATTTAAAAACTTTGGTTGATATTTAATCAGTTAAGGAAACAGTCTTATTAAGTGGGGGCCTTTTTAACGGTCTTAAGAGCGAAGTTGTTGATGAAGCTTCCACTATGCACTTTATTTGCAGGTCATAGGAGATTCGACTATGAAACTTAAGTAGAATTTTGTTTTAGAAATATGAATGTGGCTTTTTCATTTTTCATTTCACATTTTCCATTTGTTTTTTTTATTTATTTTTGTACAGATTTGTTGTTTGTTGTTTGCAATTGTGCAAACGAATTGCACACCCCTTTCATTCCGCTAAGCTAATGGTTAGGTTTTCTAATAAGCATACAAACTTACATATGTATGTGTATGCGTAGTTGTGTGTGTAAACACTACAAATACACAAGAATGGAAACATACGGACTCACATCATAATTTTCAGTTGCTATTCATACACTCAAATCTGACGTGGTTGTGTATTTCTTAAGGCTTGATATTTACAAGTAATATTTTGTAAATATATTAATACGTCAGTGTGAGTATGATTTGCATATATGCACACCCACGAGCACATCACTCTCATACACACATACACACATAAACGCAGTCACACACACTCTTCAAACAGCATTGTCATCATCATACTTTTTCTGCTGCTGCTTTTGCTTCTGCTCGTGATGTTGCTGGTTTTGTTTTTGTTGTAGCTTGCGTTGTTGTTGTTATTGCTGTTGCTGGGGTGGAAGTGCTAGCAAGCCAGCCCGTTGCAGATGTATGTGTGTGCTTGTGTTGGCACGTTTGTTTGCCGTTGTTGTAATAGTTGTTCTTGTATCTATTATTAATGGCCGAGATGATTCTGCGTGTTGCGTTCCTGTAATATTTTCTTCTCTGTTTATTTTTATTTTTTCTTTTCGTTTTGTTTTTATTTTTTTGTTGTTATTTGAAAAGTACGTGCGGAAAAAAAAACTAGTCGTCTCTGTTGCACGCACGCACAGTACAAACTGGTTTTCATCGTCTTTCTCTTTTGCGAGCAGCTACCATTGGCTGACTGAGGGTTTGTTGTTGGCGCTGCGTTGCCAACTCTCGCTACGTTTGCGTTTGTTAGCCATGTTTTTTCGCTTGAGAGCTCATTATCGTTTCGCTTCGCTTAGTGCGCTGTACTGCCGCGCTGCTTACCGCTAGACAAGTTAGTTTGTGTAAATTTGTGTGCATTTTGTGTATGCAAAACAGAAGAGTTTCTGCATATAGGAGCGCCAAACCCAAAGTAGTTAACCCAAGCAAATAATACGCCGTGTACGCGTGTATAACACAACAGGCAGCCCGTCGTCGATGCGATACGATCCGATGCACCGAGGAGACCAGTTTTGATACCCAACGCAGACGAACGTGCAAACACTTGCAAACGGCCAGTCCAAAACGAGTTCGAGGGAGCGCTGCTCTGCTGCCGCCGCTTGGCCGTGCTGTGCTCTGCTGTACGGTGCACTCCAGTACTCGAACTCCCTCAACGGTACAAAGCGCATTTCTCTACGTATTTGTTTTTTGGATGAATTGCTGCAGCGACCAACGGACCTTAACTTACACACTTGTTGACGGCAACGGCAACGGCATTTCAACGATTTTGGCTATCAGTTTTTATCGAAGTAACCTTACGTGTCACCAGCAAACAAAAAACAACAACAGCAATCGAGCAACGAAACAACAAACTATCTCGGTCTCTTGTCGCTGCTGGTTTTTTTCAGTGTAGTGCGCGATCATTGTCGGTCTTAAATCGGACCAAAAAACGTGTTTTACAGTAATAGTACAAAACTATAATCAGATAATTAATTAACCCGCCGTTGTTCTTCGCACACGCACATTTGCATACACAGACATACCCACACACACACACACACACGCACGCACGCAAGTAGTGTAAGCGAAAACACACACGACTCCAGAGAGTGTGAAAAAGAGAATTGTACAAATTTCATTGCAACGAAGTGAATTATTAAAGCAAATAAAGAAAAGAAACAAGAGTTGATAAAAACCTATAAAAATTTACAAGAAATATCCCAATAGGACGGGTGACCAGTGACTTCTTCACGTCTGCGTGTTTATTACAATTTAAGTGCAAAAATATGTTAAGCAAAAACAAATAAACAAACGAAGCCCACGGGAAACAGAATTAGCTTAAAAATAAAAAGAATTAGTGGAAAATAACAAAAACAAATAAAATAGTAATAATAAAAGAGTGACCACAAGGCGAAAATTCAAAGAAAGTTACAAAAATGATGCTCACAACGGAACACATTATGCATGGGCACGCCCACTCGTCTGTCGGACAAAGTGCGCTCTTTGGTTGCTCCACCGCCGGGCACAGTGGCATTAATCAGTTGGGCGGCGTCTATGTCAACGGGCGCCCCCTGCCGGACTCAACACGACAGAAGATCGTCGAATTGGCCCATTCGGGTGCCCGACCCTGTGATATATCTCGAATTCTACAAGTTTCAAATGGATGTGTTAGCAAAATACTGGGCAGGTAAGATACAAATTTCACATGCCAAACAGAACCAGCGAGTTTCTTATCGGAATTCAATGCTAGAAACGTAAATGTTATTGCAGCCAAATTGGAGAGAGGCTCAAGCAATCAGGCAGCTATCGGCAATTCGCTGTAGCCATCAGGATAGGTCACTCAAGACTTCAGAGACAAAAGTACAATTAGAGTCAAGTTTTCGAATCTGACGATTCATAAAACGGGAGTCGGTCAATAGGTAGAGGTTATTTCTGAACCGCGCCATTTTTTTCTGCAATGATTGTCTGAAAGTCCATTAGAATTATTTCCAATGAATCCAATATAAAAAAATCATGGAAAAATCATTCCCGACCAATGGCTGGTTCCTTCTTTTCGAAACGTAATGCCGTGCGATCTTTTACTCAAAAATGTCTGCCAATCTCGCATTGACATTCATACCTGTACTTCTCTACGGGTCTCAACGATTCTACAATGTCGTTGAATTGTCTCTGGCCCAATAGTTGGCTCGCTTTCAGTGTCCATAGTTTGACCGCCACGATCCAATAGAACTTCAACACTTGTGTTATATTATATAATATATTGAGTCTTTACTAAAGCCGATTGACAACTTTCAACCAATAAGTCTGTTGCTGGAATTCATAGATTCTGTAAGCAAATTTCCAAATTTTTGGATCAGTAAACGCTAGAAATATTTAAGCCATTGACCATAATAATTAATAATTACCATGTTGTTTACTTTTTAGGTACTACGAAACTGGTTCAATAAAGCCGCGGGCAATTGGTGGTTCAAAGCCAAGAGTTGCAACAACACCAGTTGTGCAAAAAATTGCCGATTACAAACGGGAGTGCCCAAGTATCTTTGCGTGGGAAATACGAGATCGGTTGTTGTCGGAACAAGTTTGCAACAGTGATAATATACCAAGTGTGAGTTTATGAAGCTATTGCTATTTATAAGATACGATCGCAACTTATCAGAAAACACATTCGAAGATTTTAAGGAGTTGAGTGTAGCAAAAAACCTCCTTCGTTTGATGTCGACTATTGGATATGTAATGAACAAGTAATGGGGTCTGGAATTTCCCATGTTCTCTCGAAACTATTGGGAACCTTCTTCAATCAGAACGATTTGAAGTCGAGTTGAACTACTCACGAAGGGGCAAACAGTTCAAGTTGGGTTTTTCTGTGCAAAATCGATGCCAATTCGTGTGGCGTGACTCCAGCCTTAGTTTACAAAAAGAAATCAATTAAGCAGTAATTTGTCATTTATTTATTTACATTTATTGAAACAATGCCGCAGGCCAGAACTAATAAGAGTTTACACGTACCGACACGAGGTCTTACAAAGGCCACGGCTACAGTGAGACTCGATTTGATTTGATTGCAATGCCAGAGACGTACGTACGCCGGACGCTGGCTGCTTCAACGTCAGGCAGGGGTAGAAAACGTTCAGCTGAAGGTTCACAGTAGATTAAATAATTTCAAAACAATGCGAGCCCACCACACATAAACTGGATTATCAGTTGGCTACATTTGTGTTATTTGTGTCAGTTTGTTATCTGCACTGATCCGATATTTTTTATAATTATACTCAGGTAGAGCGGAGATGCGTCTGCCGGCTGGTTAAGCCTACTCAAAGTTTCAATGCTGTTTTGAAAGCATGTTTAGTGGTTTTCACTTCAAAGAAGAATAGGGTCGCATAATAGTCGGGAGGATTAAACAAATAACCGATGCGATCAATGCGATCAATGCAACAGCAACAAAAGGCCGGACTTTCAAAGTCCACGGCTACGCGGGCATGCTCTAGATATGATATTTTTTGCTCTACATATTCGGGCGTAGGCCTTTAAAGCCAGATTTTCGGTATGCATTCTGCTACTTTGTTACGTCTGGGTCTGGGTCTGGATCTGAGCCCGAGCGAGACAAACAAAGCCGCCGCAGCAGCCGTCTTCGGCGACGTTCGCTGCACAGCCGTATTTGTCTATCGATCTTCTTTGCCTTTACACACACACACGCACACGCACACAAACACACACACACACAGTCGCTCAATACTGTCGAAGGCACATTTGTTTGAATGGAGAGACGACTTTATTTTCGGCTGTCTCAGTTGAGGTCTCAAGGAGGAAAAGCAAAGTTTGAATGAAGTTCAGAAGAGGTTTGCACAAACTAACGATGTTTCTATAAAAATACTCAATGAAAAGACGGCAAGGCTGAATAGACTTCTCTAAGAACTACATTTTACTTCAGGCACTGTGAGAATGAGAAAGGACCGTTTATGGCGGTATAGACGAACATTATACCCTGCACACACGGTGGGCGATGCCACGCCCCAAAAATTTCAAGAAAACCGGTAAAAAAAATATGGAAATTATTGAAAAGACGGTATTTTATGGTAGTCTTAAAAATGTACATACATATATGTATACTGAGCCTGCATACATCTTTCATAGTTTGGAGTTAATCAAATTTAAAAAAAAACAGTTTTTAAAGGGAAGTAAAGAGGAGGGAAAAATGTGGGATTTCACATTTCTGGTTTTCGAGTTATATCCTTTTAAAAAGTGGGTTGTGCTGTTTGGGCGGGAAAGACGTGGCACACAACCGTTCAAACTTGATCTGTTGCCGAACATCACGATTCTACCCTCCGAATTTCAAGACTAGCTTCTCTTGTTTCCGAAAACCATGAGTGAGTACGGAAGGACGGACATGGTTCAACCAGTTTCTCTTGTCGTCCTGGTCAAGAATATATATACTTTATGGGGTGCCCCCTCCGTTCCTTCCATGCGTTACATACTTCTGCTCTCAAGCAATGACTTACTGTGTGTGCCGGGCTTACTAAGAAGCAAGGACTACAAGATTTCGTTGGAAGACACCTCCTTAGGCTTTCTACCCTGGACAGACAAACCGACACGAATAACTATTCTCAGTGATGATCGCTCTTTTATCGCAAGCCATCGCGCATGTAACGAAAGGAATTTGACTGAAATACTCCAAGGTTTTGTGCGTGTGAATGGGATAGGCAATGCGACTTTATGAAGTTCTTTGATGTCATTATACTCGCGCTTCAAAGGAAGCCTTCAATGGAACCAGGCCGTCCGTTCGCTCGCATTCTTCGACTGTGGAGCAGCAGAAGGTGCCCTTCACAAAGGCAAATGTGCAGCAGTCACACAGCGAAGGCGCGTGGCGACACTTAAAACCGGAAAGTGGCACATTTTTCATGTTAATGACACGAGGAAATTCAAACGACTGAGTTTTCAAAAGAAAGAAGTGAATACAAGCAAAAGTAAAAACACAAAAAACAACCTTAAACTTTGAAAATAACGGCTTGGAAAATAACACATAATAGTCTTTTACCACAATTAAATGACGGATGCTGACTGCGACTTCTTCTGGTGTGGGTGGGAGTGGGAGGCGAGTGTGTCTGGGTTTGGGTATGTTCAATGGCAGGCATGTTGTATTGCCGCAGACTGCCGTCGCCCACCCCGCTTTCAGAGTTGTAAAGAAACGAGTAAACGAATCAAGGCTTTCAGAGGCAAAATTATGTAACATATGGCATGAAAACCGTATTTAACTTTTCCAGCCGCAAAACGCATACAAGTGCTTCGGACCGCCCTTCCCCGCCGCACCTCACAGCGCCTCATCCATCTCACAACGAATTTTTTTAAGCACATTCGCAAATGGGCAATCAATGGAGGGTTGCCCCGCTGCATTGATGTCATGTTAAATCACAAATCCACACAGTTGCAAAACTATTTTGTACAAGGCATTTTGTGTCCATTGTTCCCGTCAAAAAGCCACACACCCACTGGCTCCCACCCCTGGCTTGGCAGTCGCCCTCGCCAATACATGCACCACGGCCCGGCTAACTACGTTAATGTTTGCTGAATGCCTCCGGTCGAATCTCCTTGCAAGTGAAACTATTCCGGCCCGCGATTGCATCGCCAATTTTCTGCTTCGCTGGTCAGAGCAGCCGGGCTCAGCCTGGACCGAACGGGCGATGGAAATTAGCGTAAACGAGAAACATATCCCTTCCCTTGCTTTGCTTCCTCTCGTTTCACTTAATGATAAGAACTCATTCAAACAACAACAACAAAACCTTTTGTTTTGTTTCGAAAAAGATTTTATTCATTTTTTTTATTTGTGAAAAGAAAATCTTTTCAATTAGATTTACAAAAAATACAGAATTATTGCAAAGTTGCTAACTGGTTTTGACTCAGCCTCAGCCTAAGCTTCACCTCACCCGCCCCGTACACGGTTCGTGCAGAGCATAAAAGCAATATCGGTTGAACGTGAGAGAGTTAAGGAGATGTGGTCAGCGGATCCGACTCCCTTGTGTGGACAGCAGGGAGAAGAGTTAGCCTGCCAAAGATATTACTAGTTTCTTCATATCCATATTCATTTTCGAACCAAGAGCCACTAAGCAAAGAAATATTAAAGCCAATAAAACTTATTTTGTGTAGTCGCAAGGAAGGACAACCAAATCAGTGCCTCTTTAACAATCTCACTTTCCGGGGTAGAGCGTTCTCGACCGAATAAACTTTCCTCTGCGTTCGAGGATAATTGAAGTTCAGCCATACGATTGGCTGTTCCGCAGCGAACCAATGAAATCGCCCGGCCCGCAGGCGTTGCGTACACAAACGCAATAGAAATCCCCTGCTGTATACCAACTCGCTTGCGCCGAGTAGGTACGGGAGCAAGCAAGATGCCTGCAACATGCCGCGAAATCACATTTGAGACGCAACTTTAACACTCGGGGGTTGATTGTGTTATCTGCAAGTGCGACTAGAACGAAACGCGAACAAACTCAATACTCAATTGAATTGCACGAACTGCAAGACATGTTGGCATTAAATCGAATTGTTTATGTTTCTGTATCCGCAGGTCTCATCGATAAATCGGGTCTTACGCAACTTGGCTTCCCAAAAAGAACAGCAGGCCCAGCACCAGAACGAGTCCGTTTATGAGAAACTACGCATGTTCAACGGCCAGTCCGGCGGCTGGGCATGGTACCCGAGCAACACGACGACGGCACACTTGGCTCTGCAGCCGGCGCCGGCGGCAACGAATCTCGCCGGGCCAATAACACGCGACGAGCTCCAAAAACGAGGTGAGCTTCTATCGATTCTCTCTATATATGTTTCTATTTGTCTAATATATTTGTCATGTCATGCGTGTGTATCTCTAAGTATGTAAAATTTATCTGTGAACGAGTCAAGGTGACTTTAAGTACAGAAAAAGCTTTTTTCCATATGAAGTCTCAAGTTTTGTGTAGTAATGTTCGTGTTGGCAGGCATTGTTTTCAACTTCGTGTGAATTTGGAAATTCGATCGCCAATATTTGAATGCGCTTAGTAAAAGCGTGTTGAAGACCATGTGTGTTGTCGCTAGCGACTTGTCGTATCAAATTCCATCATGTCAAATGCCTTCTGCTAAATGGCTCATCAAACTCCTCTTCTCACAGGAACATTTCAGCAAAGCATTGTCAGCACAATGGACCACCAGCTCCCGTGCTTAAGTTCAGCAGGTGGGTGTGTCGCCGCCCATTTCCGTTGCGACTCTTCGAAACCGGACACCACCGAAGTATTTAATGGTGGATTGAGGATTTATCTGTAACGAAATTTCGGTTATTTTTATTTTCAATGCATTTAATGTTGTTTTAATTAAAGATCTCGAATGATTTCCATACGAAATTAATCTTAATTTGCCGATGGCTAAGAGGCATCAATACATTTGCCACATGGAAAAGTCCCCTGTGCGTCGTCGATTGATGTCGATTGATGTCGATTGGAGGGAAAACCAGACACAAAAAGAGAAACAAATATTGCAAATCATGTAACTCAATAATTACTGTGTCTGTTTTGCAAGAAATCAAAATAATGTGGCTTTATAGCGTTTCCCGATTGTCACCCTGTTCTGAATTGCCCGCGTGCAGCTGAAGTCCGCTCCCCCCGAAGTGATGAGTGCGTGCGACTTGAAACGACCCTTCCGAACATTTTGAACATTTTGTCACAGATGATCAAACAAAAAGCAAACAAATAGTTAATTTGTTGGTCATTTGTTACTTGCCATTTAATCTAATTGAGTAACAAAGTTTTCTTCTGCGAGGCCATGTGCAGAGCTCAGTACAGCCCATTGTTTCGACTCGGCCGAGGCTCGGGCTGGAACTTGCTGCAGCGCCGCCAATTGTTCTTGACATATGTCGATGCCGTGGCCGTTCCTATGCCTAAGTATGGGAAAAAGGGATCAGATGTGAACGAGAACGCCGCACAATCAATGAATTTGCTACATATTTGGACCTTTTGATGCCGATAAGCATCACAACAAATACTTTTACTCTTATTCTAAGTATTCTACCGTTGAATTACTCTCGGGGCAATTTTCTAATTTGCTGGCACAATGAGTACTTGTTGTATTTTGCAAGCGAACCAATAAATATCCCAACGAAAATAAAATAATGGCAAACCAAACTTGTTTTCGCAGTTGACGACCCTAAACGATGGGAGATAGAAAAGTATGTTAAAATTTAAATTGAATTGAACAACTTTTTCTGAAACGTCAGTTTTTTTTATTTGATACATTAACCAGCGTGATGTGGCGCTGGCACACCCTGTACATAATTAGTGTCCAATATTTAATGTAAGGAAGGACAAACATTTGCCGCTTTGGTTTTTTCAATGGAAGCAAGTTGAAATAATAAGGAAACATATGTTTGCAACACTCCATTAGACACGCCTTTCGGTAGCCCACACAACAATTTGGGGGCGGAAACCATCTGAATACCAATTTAAAAGGTCGTTGTTTGTTTAGGGGATCGGAGCGAATTGGACGATTTTAAGTGTTTCTTCAGTGTGGCAAGGCGCACATTACTGTTATATGTGTCTGTGCTATGCACACACACATGCTTAAAAACCTGCATACCTTCGCAGATTCAATAACTGGAATTTGTCATTTATTCCGCCCATGTTTCGAAGCACGATTGTTGTGAATCCTTTTGTTGTATTCGAAATATAAGTTTTTCTTTTGGTTGAATATAGGAAAATCAGTTTTGACTCAATCGCGTCACTCGTTTCATCCGTCTTATAGGGCAAGCCCCTTACAAAATGTTGTTAGTGGTGTGGTTACCTAAAAAACAGTATCAAAATGTATATTTAAAGAAGGAAACATCTCCGACTATATACAGCACATGTACACTCATGGTCGAAATAATAGATGTAATTGCTTTCATCAGCATCTTTATAATTATGCAAACTAAAAAATACTAAGGAACTTCAGAGATTTGGTTTCAATTAACGTTATTTGAAAGAAAAAGCATGTTCAGGACTGAATTCTCGCTGATCAAAATAATAGGTACATTTGATAATTTGGTAATTAAGCCTACAACACTAAGTTTTCATGTTAAATTTGGATAGAGAAGGTAAGAATTGTTATTAATGTAGCAACCATGCAGAAATATAGATTTTCATTAAAAAGACGATATGTAGAAAAAGAACTGATTGGTTACGAGCGGTGGTTTCTGCGGATATTGGAAACTTTGGTAGCGCTCCATCAATTCGACGTCGTTTACAACTGATAATTGACGAATTACTAAAAGGGTTACCATTGAAAAAAAGTAGACATGATAAAGGGAACAATTCCATGTGAGACTTGGTATGGGGGCTGTCCGATGTTTCATACATTACATCTTATATCCGCAGGCAGAAGTAAAAACCACCTTGCTCGAATCCCATACAGCTGCCATAGGAACGATCGGTCAAAAAAAGCATTTTGATTGAAAACAGTTTTGGATAGAATATAAACATATAGGGAGAGGGGCTTAAAAAATATAAAATTAATAATTGGGGAAGCTTTCTTTAAGACAAATTGGAAATACGCCCCTTTCTCTTCAATAATAATATAATTTATTAGTTGTTTTATTAAACAATTTCACAACTGAGACATGATTCATTACTGGGACCGATACCTTATTCATTAACATTTTTATACTCTTCAGAAAGGGTTAACTATCTTTGTCATGAAGTTTGCAACGCAGAGAAGGAAACATTTCCGACTATAAAAAGAATATATATGTATACATGATCAGCACGACACGAGTTCAAATAACCATGTGCGTCTGTCTGTCTGTTTCAGTGCAAGCTCCTCCTAGATTTTTGAGCATATCCGAAACATTTAAACACAGCAATACTTCAGATATGTCCAGGCCTTGTAAATCTCCGATTTATTTCAATCGGACTACTATAGCATATAGCTCCCATAGGAACGATTGGTAAAAAAAAGAGTTTCGTTAGAAAAACAGAAAGATTGCAAAGTGCAGGAAGTATGACTACATTGATTTCTTTAAGGCAAATTAGAAAATGGGCGTGGCTACGTATAAGGTTCTTATTGGAAAATAGCTCCCTTTATAGCTAAACTTGTTCTACGATTTCGAAATATGTCTCCGAAGCATTCGTTGAGACACGTAATATAATAATAACAAGTGGCTTCCAAGGGCCAAACAGAACGGCCGCGGCGTCGACATTCACTGACGCTAGATAACATTAATTATGCAAATGCGCTCAGAGCAGAGCAATAAATCAAAATAATATTTAAATACGTAATAGGCCGACAAAACATAATGTAAACGTCGATTAATTTTAACGATGACAATAATCATGGCAAAAATATGAGGGCAGTGACTGCAGAAGTCATTGCCAGACTCAACAGTCCGCCGTCCCCGTCCCCGTCGCAGCCGCCGATGCAGCGATTACTCACTCGTCTGCACCTTCATAATCATTATTATGCGTTTCATATTAATGCAGTAGTAAGTCGACTGATGTATGACAGCATTTACATCAATTAACTCATCAGGCGTCGGTGCAAGCACATTCAACTACGAGTACCTGCCAGTGCATGTCAATTGGTTTTTCGTTATATTTTCGCGGTATCAAATCATCAATCAGTCAAAGACTTTGCATGTGTGTGAGGTGTAAGGTGTAAGGTGTGAGGTGGGACAAGTGCGGAGCAATTCTTGAGCGCATTTTCGCTCAAAACAGTTATCAGCACATTTCACGCGAAGCACGTGCCCTTAATTCATTCTCAACGAGTGGCAGCGGTGCGACAACGACTACGTCAAAAGCAACGGCAACAACAACAGCAACAACAACACCAACAACAACAGCAACAGCAACACTTTCATCGAAGACTTCAAGTGAGCTGTCAGACACGCGGGTGTTTGCTGCGTACTTTAGGCTTACCCGGCCTTTTTGCGATGACACTAGCGTTGAGGCGTCGGCTGTTTCCAATCGGGGGCGTTGCCGTAGCTACACCCACCTGTCAATATGACTGAGCTCAGTTACGAGATATTAAAGCAGAGGTTGCTCGCGTGTTGCTAGCAACACCACCAATGCATGCTGGGATAATTAATAGTGGCGAGCTGAATACAATTCAGATACGATTTATTAAAGCGTTACAACGCGACTCAACACACTTTTCATTGTCCCCTCACCCTACCATTCAGCATTTTAAGCGGCTTCGATTGTTTGAAATTCTTGTTTAGTTTTTTTGGCATCTTTTGCTTTAGCATTAATTGGCTATTTGTTTGACAAAGACGGCTTCTTCATTGCAGATACATTCTCACACGAAAGCACCTCAGCCTCCGATGGTAACTCCGAGCACAATTCCTCCGGCGACGAAGATTCGCAGATGAGACTGCGTCTGAAGCGAAAACTGCAACGCAATCGCACATCTTTTACCAACGAGCAGATTGATAGTCTGGAAAAAGGTAAAAAGCCGCCTACTTGTTGCCGCCTTGGATACTAACCATCCCAATTCAATTTTCACAAATTACTAGAATTCGAGAGGACGCACTATCCGGACGTGTTTGCCAGGGAGCGACTTGCTGAAAAAATCGGTTTGCCAGAGGCACGTATTCAGGTTTGTCTTTCATTTATGTTTCATTTTTGTTTGGTTACTTCTGTTGATTCGATCTTGGTTTTGGGTTCGGTTTCGGTTTATTTGAATTTAGTTACTCTTTCTGTTTTTCAACGCGTTTGCAAATTGCAAGTCTTTCTAGGTGGGCATTTTGGCACAGTCATGCAATTAGTGACGGCAAAATTAACATAAATTATTTTGAAAATAAATTTTCCTACACAGACACGCTTCATAAATGAAATGGATGACTTGTTCGAAGCCTCAGCCTCAGCCTCTTGAATGAACAAACAACCCTCTAAAAAAGAAATATTATTAAATGTTTGCGTTTCCGTAACTGAATAAAAACAGTTTGACTGTAAAAACACTTGAAACTGTTGTTGATTTTCACATGACACTCTACAATGAGAAGTGGTTGACAAAGATTGACTCAGGACTCAGATCGATGGCAGCATTTCAACTCAGCTCAGGGCAAAGGGATACAGACAAAAGTAATAAATGTCAAACCGAAAATATGAAAGCACAACAAATATTATAATCCCAATTCACCCTTTTGTTCCTGCATCATCACCCCCCCAAGGGCTCGGGCTTTCAGTTCGAGTGGCAAAAAAGTCTCTCCTCCTCTCATTCAAAAGACCCGATACTTTTTCATTCTTGTAATCACTCAGTTGCAGTTTCAAGTGTTTGCGTTATAGTCGACGAATCGAGCAATTTGCGACACTTCAACACTTATTAACATCGTCATCGCTCGAGCTCGGGCTCGGGCTCGACAACCCACGACAGTTGTTGTTGTCTCTAATGTATGTATTGTTTTTGTTGTTGTTATTGTTGTTGTTTTAAGCGACGTTACAAGGATTTTGGTGTTTTGTTTGCTTAAGTTTTAATGTCGAGACAAGTGACTTCACAAATATTGTTGTTTGCATTTGATTCAACCAACTTAGAAGGGAATATAGATTGCATGTAATACACACACATACGCACATTCTTACAAGGACAGTACAGCCAGTTATAACTTAAGCCGGACTTGGGTTGGAAGTAACTTTCGTACATGCAAACATATGTAAATTATTAGTATTAACTTTTACATAAAACTTCTCGTAATTTTGACGACCACCTTGACACGAATAACCTTCTGCCACGGGCAAGTGCAATTCACAACTCTTCCTTAGCCCGAGAATTACTCTCAGCTCAGGGATCTGATCTGATCTGATCCGAACTACACAAAAACGAATATGACACCAACGACTGCTTTAGTTTTAGTACCACCGACACAGGTGTGGATTGCATGCAAACTTACTGTCGTGACAGGGGAAATTGGGGCAACTGATTGAAGAATGATCGGTTGGAGTACTAGTACAATGGCTAGTATTATGCTCCACACTGCGCTCTGTTTCACTTTAATCAATATTTTACGCACAACTCATTTCGGAAATGTGTGTATACATGTGTACATACGGACGCCTGCGTGCCCCTGAGCAGAGAACAGAGGTTATTTTATCGTGTGCTTGTAAGACTTAAGGCTAAACGGTTTGTAGCAAAATAGCTTCTTTGAGACAGATGTACATGATCTCGTTATGTTGAGTTTAGTAGCAAATTTATAAATTTTTGTTCTTGTAAGATAATTTTGGATTCGTTTTGGTTATTATATTTTATTTTGTTAGTTCTTATTTGTTGTTTTTGTTTTCCAACCACAGCTACTCTAATTTTTCACAAGGCAGAATAAAATTTCTAACTTAAAGCATTCGTTTGTATTTCTGCTAATTAACATTAGGTGTGGTTTTCGAATCGTCGTGCCAAATGGCGCCGAGAGGAGAAGTTGCGCACGCAAAGACGTTCCGTTGACAACAACAATGTCGTTGTGGCTAGCAGCAGTGGACGTACGAGCGCTGGTAATCAATCTAACGGCACATCAGGCAATGCGAACAATGCCAGTGTTGGCGGCGCAAACAATGTGGGAGGTGGTGATGTCAACTCGTCTAGTCATGCGACGGCCAACAACACAGTTGCAGAGAATTCGAACGGCGCGGGTGGCTCGGCGGCGAACGATGCGATTGGCGTCAGCGTCGCTGGCCATACAAGTTCAGTTAGTCCACCGTTGCAGGCAGTGGCGCCACGTCTACCTTTAAATACTGGTTTCAACTCTATGTACTCATCCATACCGCAACCCATAGCAACGATGGCCGAGAGCTACAAGTAAGAATCTGGTTTTATTTATAAACTGACATTTGCTTCTACGAAGAACGCTCCTGGCGAAAGACCGCGAGCCAAAATCGAAAACAGTTGCTTAACCTTTGTCTGTGTCACCCTTGCAGCTCAATGACCTCATCACTCAGTTCAATGACGTCGACTTGTTTGCAGCAACGCGACAGCTACCCCTACATGTTTCACGATCCTCTGTCACTTGGATCGCCGTATGCAGCTCATGCTCGTAATACGCCATGCAATCCAGCGGCCGCCCACCAACAACCCCCGCCGCCACAGCACTATGGAAGCAGCGCTCCCGTTGGCGCCAACACAGGTAAGCAACTGAAACCTTAACGACCTCAGACGCTGCATGTGCTTGGGGTTGACTCTAAGACTGTTAAACAGACAGAGTGAAAAGCACTCTCCCAACCGGCTTCATTGACTGTCTGCTTAATACTCTTTGGGATTGACTACTTGAGTTTACGAGTGCGTAATTTTGAAATAACTTTTAGACAACTTTGCAGGTGTCATATCCGCTGGCGTATCGGTGCCCGTACAAATATCAACCCAGAGTGTCAGTGATTTGGCGGGGGGAAACTATTGGCCGCGGCTTCAGTGATCGTCGTTTTTTAATCTGCCGACGCAATTGCTGTCGAAGGCGGCAGTCGCTGCGGCTGCACATGCCGTCGGAGAACACCAAATGCAGCACCCAGCTGTGTGCGGTGCAGCAGGCGACATAACTGTATCCGCTTCGATTGCCACGGCCCTGCATTTAAGCGAAGCAGATATAACGCCGGCAAACGCCAACACACCATCGCCATCTTTGGCACCGCCGACCATGTTAGCCAGTATTCAACACCACCATAACCACAACCACAGCCACAGCCACCAGACAGAGCATCAGCAGCAACATCACTTCACTTTATAAGCTATATTACCAAAGTACCAACAAATGTCAGCATTACTTTACACAGTAAAACAATGGCACAACATTTTTATCAATGTAGTCCTCAATGTCACCACAACACTTTCCGACTTCACGATTTCACGATTTCAATACAACTCGAACTACTCGACTTCTTCAAGGTGAATTCTTCTAATCGACTACCACTCGATGTTCAAGCACAGTAAATCTAGCCCATTCTCACTGTCTCCAACATGCCCACCGCTCCCACCACTTTCCATGATCATTGCTGATATAACAACGAAATTGCAGCAACGTGTGTTATTAATTAAGCTGTTATTACGAAATTGTTATTAAATCGTAATTAATTAAATACATAACTATGTATTAAAACGTCGTTAAATACATACATACAAATATACATAGCTACAGGGTGAGCTATGCCATATTAGGGAAGCGTATTTATTAATAAAATGAGAGAAAAAACTTCCAAGTTTTCATACTAGTTGTCCGCATGCGTTGAGTAAGCCTGTGTTGCATATAAGCATCTAAACTGGTTATTCAGTTTTAAGCCACACTTAATTATTTTTACTTCATATTTCATTTTATTAATAAATGTGCTAGTTTAATGTGACTCACCTGTACATACGAAGTACTTTAATACAATATACAACATTTTTTATGTATGTTTTGACAAACCGAATTAAATTTTCTAGATAATGCCAAATTTAAAATAATTACAGTAAGGCAAGTAATAAATCCAAAATACATACATATATAAAGAAACTAGCAAAAGCGCTAAAATAAAGTTAATGAGCGTCTCTTGAACACGCTCAAAGCAAACCAACAACATTAAACAGAACAGTATATGTATAAGCATTCATAAATAGAATAAGCAACTGCTGTATGTTTGCCATTTCTTTCAGAAGTAATGCTGGGAAAAAATAAAGAGAGTATAACCCGAGTTGGCAATTTAAAAAAAAACGGTTTGGTAGGAGTCCATAAATTTGTTGGGGCATTGGGCAATTACTTACACAAATTCACCTTGTTATTTAAGTGTATTTATGTATGTACGTATAATAGGCATGTTGATGTTTGGAGCTGATAATGATGATCAGAACTAATGACATTTCCGAAGCGTTCCTCCAAGAGGAAAAATAGCTTATTGGCTCAAGCTAACGTTTTTTATGTAAAAACAATTAATTAACATGCTTGGGGTGATTTTGTGAAGCAATGCCATCGCTAATGAGGCTTTATACTTAAAACGTAACTGGTCTGATCTGAAAACAACCCATTCTAATTGTACTACTTGCAACGAATTGTATGTTTTTCATCAACGAATTGTTTTTTTTTTTATTTTTGTTTTCTGTCAGTACGAGCTTCAAATGTAAAAAAGCAATCAGAAATTTGATAATTTTAAGGAAGTCATTTTAAGCCATACACAGCAAAGGAGTAAAAGAAGATACACGAGAACACTTCTTAGCATGGAATAAAATTACATATTTATTGTTAATTATTAAGATACTACAATATTAAAAAAAGAAGTCATCTTACAATATGTGTTAATCGTTGGTGATTCACAAAGAGTATTTATTGGAGCTAAACAAGATTGCATTGCGATTGATAGTAAAGTACTGTCAATCGTAGCCTGACGCTAGCTAACATGCAGCAATTTAGCTACATACAATTTTCTATGTTCGTAATTTCGCGGTCCGCTAGCTTCTAGCTTTGGAATGTTGGGCACCATCAAATCGGAGGCATGCATGATTTTGACTCTAAAGTACTCTTTGCTTAATTGAATCTTCAAAATATGAAATATTCGAGACTTTTTACAATTGGCAAAAGAACTTGAATATTTCGAATTTTCGGATTTTATTGATAAATTGTCAGTGGTAAGCACTTTATTGTAAAAAGAACAAGAAAAATTAAATGAAAGTTATTAAGCATAAGAACCGAATTTATATATTGTAAAAGTGCAAGGGTCAATTTAATGGTTCAATGTATTTATGTGTATTTTAGGTATGAAATAAAAAAAAAAAACAAAAACATTTTTTGCAATAATAAACATACGGGTCAGAACGGGTCTCACAATTGCCCGACGACAACTGATCATGCGCAGGGGTTTGTACCCACACACAACCAACAAATTTCACAGGGTGTCAGTGATAGAGGAACTTGCATCTAAAAATGGAAAGTGCAGTGCACGTATGCACAAGCGGCATTTATGAATTAGCCCCACCAGCGTGATAACAAACGCTATTAGTGGAAAAATAGGCTAGAACGGCAGGAAGAGTTAATAGCACACACTTTATTTTTTTGTACCAATAATCCGCCGATTAAATGAGCCGCAGACTAATGTCTCGAAAAGGGGCTAAAGTGCGAAACAGGAACAGTGTTGCCAAACTACCTATTTTTAGGCTTTTTTGAAAATTTTCAGACAGCCAAAATGTTTACCATTTTAAGAATGTTTTCAGCCATTTTTATACTCTTGCAAAAAGGAGTGTATTAACTTTTGAATTGAATTGTTCAACGCTGAGATGGATACGACTCCGACTATACAAAGTAAATATATTCAGCAAAGAAGGGCATGGCACCGACCATATGCGAAAAACTTAAAAATAAGATTTCTCTGTAACCGGACGAGATTGAAGATTGGAAAATATAGTGAAATATGACTACATTGCTTTCTTTAATACAAATTAGAAAATGGGCATGGCTATGCCTCATAATCTTCAAAGTTTTCTTTTCTGAGTGGAAAATCGGAAAAAGGCTTTTCCAATTAGAATAATTGAAAAGACGTGGCACTACCTACAATGTCTGCAGGGTATTATTTTGTCGAGCTAACTCGACTATACTGTCCTTACTGGATTTTGGCCAGTTATGCCATTTTTAAGAATTGTAAATACTACACATGCCAATGACTGGTATGCGCTGTTGTCAAAAATCGTAAACACAAAACAACTTTATGAGTTTGAAGAAAGTGAAGAACAAAATGAAGTGGGGCATGTACATGTTATGCGTTGTTGTTAAAGCATTTATGCAAGTTAAGGAGAATGAAAATCAAATATTAAATTGACCAAGCGCCGTTGGCTTAGCATTGACAATGCTGGTAAGGTACTGCGCAGGTATTTTTCACCTGTTGATCTTTGCAAAGATCATTTTGTTTTGTCTTAAAAAGCAGAAATAAAAATAAATACATTCATAATATATAACTAAAATTGATATTAAAATTATTTAAACATGTATGTACATTATTTGCAGCGAAACAAAGCGAACCCGTAAATTTCAACATTTCTCGTAAAAGGTTCACCTAAGTTACACAGCCATCCATACCACATACGACAATTTAACCTTCAGCCAAGCTGACATACGTGTCATATGTGCTGTGTATGCGTTATGTAACATAAGCAAAGCAAATGTTCAGCGCCATTTACGCTGTTTATTGCACGATGTTGCGGCCGTTTTTTTGTTATAAAAACCGTTAGAGCAGCTAGAGGCAGCTGGAATTTTGCAGGGAGGTAGAGGAATATATTATGAAGCGTACTATGCAAAATCTAGAGGAAGCATTTTTAGAGTTTGTCCACCAAAGTTGAAAAAGACTCGAAAAATAGATAGTTCAGAAAACATCTTCCATTAAAAAACCACAAATGCAAAAGACTTCATATTTACAATATAACACCTTAGTACCTAAAAACATAAATGAACAGATAATGATTCGAGTTCTACTTTCGCTGATATTCCAACTCAAAGATACCAAATTTTCGAAAAATTCAGTATGTTGTTGAAAGTTAAAAAAAAGTCAACTTTGAGTGCGTAGATCTTCCTTAGTTTCTTAGTCACTGGATTTTATCGAAAGCGTTCATGCACTTTCGGATTTTTGCCAGTGAAATCAACCTATCAACCACTCTGTGCGTCGTCATTTTTGGCGTTGCCTCGTTGCGCGTCTGTTCACAGAATCATTACTAATATGCAATTAAATGATAACAAACTAAAAAAGTTAAGAAAACAACTGTCAGGTGGGGCCAAAATGTACACCATTTGGAATAGAACGTTAGTTGGCTTGACAAAGCACGGCCAGTACATGTCAGCTAGCACTGAGCCGAAAAAGTGGGAATTTTAAGAACATTGTTTTTTAAGTTTGTAAGTGGGAGTTTCCGGAATTTTTGAGTTTTTAGGTGGCTAAATTTCCAAATCAAATGGATCAAAAGATAAAAATATACCAAGACAGATATCGAAAATTCGTAGGTAAAAACCTATGTAGATTACATCCCGAAGATGATGTCTTTTTATTTGCAAGACAATCCGATAAAAATTAGCGCAGGAATCTGACACGCCAGTTAAACATGTCGTTTCGAGAAAAACGCGATTGAATTTTTTATTTGCATACAAATCTGTTTGTATAAATTGAATGAATATTAATTATCTACACCTGAAAGGGTAGTTTAAAGCAAAGGAATTTTTTTAAAACTCAAAGGGTGACATAGTCTTTTAAAGACATTTCATAATTTTTTTCTTAAAAAAAAATATACAAAAAGAAAGCAAATGATCCCAAAACCTTAATAGGAATGATCAGCAAAAAACTCTCATTTCTAATTTGTTTTTTTCCTCAACCAAAGCTCAATTCAGACCTTAAAAACTACCGAGAGACATTAAAAGCAACCGTTGCGTAATTCGCCGATTAAGAATGATAGTGGCATTTGGAGCAGTCCTGAATTGTTTTAGAGATCATCTGCAAGCCCGCTTTTAGCGGACCTTGACCAATTAAATAATGTAAATAAGTTGTTAGTAGTGCCACGGGAAACTTTTTTGTTTCTAAACCGATTGACTTAAAACTTCATACTTATGTTCATAGGGTGGAATAAAAACTATTTTAATGTCAAAATGAGCGTGGCACAAAAGGTATCGTGAATAGTATACATCTTCGGCAAAGACTTGCGTTACTAATTCACGCAGGGTATTTATATAAATCTATTCAAATTTATGTAAACGGACTCTGTCGGCGAGCTATACCCAGCCTTTGAATCGGGTAGAACCGGGAGTCCTTTACAATGTAACTATGGCTACATTAAACTCATCAAACGACTCGCTCACCTTCTGTTTACGACAGTCAATTGCTGCACGAACGCTAACGTCCATTAATTCGTCTTAAAATTGTACACGTAAAACAGTGGAAAGATCTGTCCAACAACTTGGACACTTCTATGATAGCGCCAAAACCAGTCACTGGCCCTACCATCAAATAAATGGCTTGCATAGCGAGCTAAAGTTAAAATTGCCTTCCATTGTCTGCGCGGTGAACGCCTCAACGCGATAAATAAAATCATCAACTGCCAAACCAGACTTACCAGAAAAAATCAATTTCCCTACTTGCCGAATCATTCGTCTGCACAGCCGAAGACTGCGCGTGCCGGCGGGGTACCCAAGCTCGCTGTGGCGGAGTTTCCCGGGACATCTCAGCCGCAATGGGTATCTGTCTCGGCAACGCCTAACAAATATTTTGAAACCCTGACACCATTGCCTGCGTCAGAATTTTCGACTTACTCATAGAAACTCCCGCTATTGACCAATGTGTCGTGATAAGATACAGGGTCCTTTATGAGAGTGAAGTTGTGTGCATCCCATATATGTTATTTTGTTTATGCCACCATGTTTTACGAAATTTTCAAATTGTTTATGCTACCGCGTTTTACGTATTTTGTAAAAGTCGAGGGCAAATTGCGTCATGTAATTTTTTACACTGCAATTAAAGTTACAATTAAAACCCAAAAGTGTACAAATAACCGAATTTTCACTAATTTCATTGGAATTGTTATTAAAAATTATAACCGCTTAGTTTGCGGAGATCTGTTAGTTATGAGTGGAAACTTTAGAATATGTACAATTAAGTTATAGGGTCATATAAACGGCTTTATTTTAAATGTTAGAATTTTAAAAACTTAAGGTATTGAAGGTATATAAAATCTCTTGGTTTTTAATTGTTTTATTAATTATAATATTTCTTCGATAACTATTGTATTTTATTTATTGTTCTACAACTCTCAATAAAAATAACTAAAACATGACAAACGAATGGCTTGCAAAAAGTACTTCTGGATTTTATATTGGACCTTTGTTACTTTATTTCAGGCGTCGTCGTAGCCAAGGAAGAACTCAATGCAAATGTATTTACTTTGAAAATTTGCTACAATGACAGCTAAAAGATTTTAAATTTAGTTAAATTTGGCTTTGGTTCGTTCGGCATAGCTGCCATTTGATTGCACAAGCGAAACTTTTGTCAATTTACATACAAGTTCGTAAAAATAAGGGAAATACTGAACCACAAAGTAGACCGAAGTCAAATACACACAGATGATAATTGTCAGAAAGAGATCAAAGACAGCGGGCTTAACACGATAGATGTTCATCTTGGCGTCCTGACCATCGTATAGCATAAAATCTGGTTCGCGTGCGTCTGGCTTGTCAAAGACTAGCTTTACATTCTTCAAATACTTTTCGAAACCGTCCTTCAAATCGTTGTTATGCAAAGCCGACTTAATGTTAATATAAGTTTTTATGAGGTTGACATCGATTTTCTGTAAATGACATCATTAAGAGAACTCATTCGATATGAACTTTTGTGTTTGTCTTACCAAAGAACCACTGAAGATTTGCTCATGCTGTTCGAATTGGTATACGTAACGCGCTAATGCTTCGGCAATAATTTGAGCTTGGCTTTGTGTCTGTGCCAAAATACGTTCATTGCTGTCCATAAAGATGGTCGTGCGTATTGGTTGTTTAGGGCTCTTAATCGATGAAAGCGTAAATGCAGGAAAACGCTTCATGCTGAATCGCTCATGTGCCCAAGCAAGTTGCGTTTCAGCCAAATTTATTTTCTTATGAACGCCCTCCACCGAAATGTTACGTTCTGCTTGCTCGTGCACAACAGCCTTGAGATATTTGTAGAATGTGGCCATTGATGAACCTTCCTTTGGCGGCTTCGAGACGTGCATATAGAGCGCATCAGCCTCACTATAGGCCAGCCCCTGTGAGATCGTATCCAGGCAAAGGACAAACTCAACGCTCTAAAATGAGAAAATCGAGAGAAAATAAAGAACAATATGTGAAAAGAAATTGCCGTTTAAGTACATTAATGGGTTATTCCATTGTTTCTAACATTACGCAATCCTGTCTTACACGGGACACACATCACATAAACAATAACAATCTACCTTTTAAACTCTATTACAAAAGGTTAAAAATATACTGATATGTGAAGTGTAGCTCAACATAAAAAAGGAATACATAATTAATTGGCATTTAAGGTTAGATAAGCCAATATTCTAGCGCTTTGTCAAGCAATAGGTCTAGTAAGCCAGGCCGTAGATAAGAGTTCTTGTTTATCAAACCTCTGTTTTAAGATCACTTTTTTTTCGAGGCTCAATCAGATTGCCAGCTACAGACACTAGATCTGCCTGTGTTACAAAATAAGTAATGCATTTAGTTTTGTTATCATATACTAATAAGGTTTTTTGAAAAACATTGTTATTGATTCCCAGCACAAGATTGTTTGAACTATATTAAGTGATAAGTACCTGCAGTGCGACATTCTCGTCCAACCATTTTTTAACACCTTGGAAGTTCAAGAGCGGTCCAGACTCGGTTAACAAAAATATTATTCTATACTTCGGTGCTGCATTCGGCAGACTGTGCAGCTTGCTGAACAATTCAATAAGCGACATCAGGACTGCGGCATCCGAATTTAAGGGATAATCCTGCAAGGAGAAATTCTCTTATTGTAATGCATGAATACGACAGTTTTAATAGTTGTTGCTGACATTGATTAGACCGAAAGTTTGCAAATGTGCGGAAATAATGATAATTGGCAGATTGGTGTTGACGTCGTCGACATTGTCCGTTGATTTGACGTGAAAATGATTGGGTAACACGAGTTCACCTTGTATAACGGGTATTTTACTATTTTTACTCGGTGTATGACTGCCACCGGTTACGGTGATTTGATAACCATTCGCTGAAATTGTTGAAAACAGTTCACTGACGGCTGATTTACGATTGGCATTGCTATTATTGATAATAGTTGAATTGCTGTCCAGTTTTGTCGAGTCCGTAATGTCACCGATTATCGCTTCCAATTCAGCATTGTAATGTGAAAAGTAAACGGGTACTGAGCTGGGTTGCAGCAGCATTGCTTGTTCGAGTAGATTTAAGTGCTCCTTTGCCTCACGTGTCAAACTATTGACGTCTTTTGGCAACAAAACTACCAAACCACCGGCTTTTTGTCGTATATCATGAAATTCGTCAATTGTTATATCCTCCAGCCTATAAATAAACAATTCAATATATCTTATAGGACCAATTATGCTTAATACTTACCTCACTACAACACAATGCCTGTTCGTCCAACCGAAACGAGATCTGGCTTCAAGTGAAAGGGCAGATGCGCGGCAACCTACAAGAATTTGCATTCGTTAAATTGGTAATATTGTAAAGTTAAATTGTTCAAAGTTCATCAATCCACCACACGTGATAGTTTACTCTAGTCTATTGAACATTGAAACCCAAGCTAAACTGCCGAATGGGGTGTTTGGCCCTATTATTTATGGCAAGCTGATTCATTTTTAAAACTTTTCCTTCACAATTCAACTAAATTAGATATCACGCGCCTATATCGATAAGGTTACTACTTCCATGGTGGATTGGTCATCACGCGGTATATCGATAAGGTTACTACTTCTACGGTGGACAATGAAGACTTATTCCACTTACCGTAGGCAGCACCATTGACGTCAAATTGCGACATACGGGTTATGTGATATTCACTGGCCGATACTGGATTCGCCGAACAAATAATAAGCACGGGCAGCGCAAGGAGCAAATAATATGGCAAGCCCCCGCGGAAAATATCGCCGGCAAAGTTTTCGGCCTCCTCAAACATTTTTTCTAATTTAACCTAATTAAGTTAATGTTAATAACATGACTGTGCAATGCCACGAACTGCAAAGTTAACTCAGCTAGCTGTTACCAACAGACTAGACAGGGACTTCATGGCAAAGTGAAACAAAACGAAATGGGAATTTTAATATATTCAAAAACTGTTAACACTATAACAAATGACATTGACATTATTATTTACTAATTTACATTATGCTAAAGCATCAGAAAATATTGAAATTTAATAAACAAAACACCTGTGATATATCATGATATCTTGACTGAACGAAAAGTTTTTAAGCTATTCAAATGTTCGTTCGATAGGATGCAGCAGTTTAGAAATCTTCTGTAAGAGTTGCTCAGGAAATTCAAAATTCTCACAACATTTGCCTTGCTGTCGTAAACCGTATCTGGGGGGAATATTTAATTAGTATTCTTAATATGATTGATTATATAAGTTATTACTTACTTAAAGTGCAATATTGTGGCGACTGTTTCTACCTGCATACTATGTCTTACTTTCGTTTTGATAAATTAACTTCACTGAAGACGCTTTCCAAAACTTTACTGTGTCGAGAGTACTAACCCATTGCATATTTTGAATGTTTTGATACAGGGTATTTATTTCATTGGCATTGTTTTCATTGTTTATTTGAAAAAAAATGTAAAATATCGTCAATGTCTTCTTTGTCAGCAAGTAGAACATGTTCCACCGAAAACAAAGTTGTTTTTTATTAACAAGTCAATGTTCTTGGGCAGTCTTGAAAAAAATGGACAAGTGACAAAAGTTATTAATTAAATAATTATTACCTTTTCTTCAGTTGCTTGATTAACTTGACGAGAAAGTTTACACATCTTTTCCTAACTTATTCTTCTTCATTGTCATCAAGGTTCAAATTCTGGATCATTGATTCAAAATCAATGTCCTGTGCCAACTTGTAGTCAACCGACAGTTCATAGTCATCTTGCAAAACATTGACTAGGGACGACGGTGAAATTATTATGTCTTTTCAGAAATGTATTGCTTCCATTAATTTTTTAAGTTGGTAAGTTGCATTCGGCACTTTCTTTTCGAAACTTATTGCTAATGAAACAATTCGGTGGTTTCATGAATTATATATGTAGTCGACTTCTACCGTAAACAACATTGAACGAGTGCAAGAACTTTTTCTTTAAGCAGTTTATATACACTATAGTTGCATCGTATCATAACCCTGGCATTGTCAGATCCAATTCCGACAGTTTCAGCCTGGCAAACATTTGCCAGGTGATGTGCAAATCTGAAAGTTCCATGGTAAAATAAGAAGAGCGCTAGCCTTGCTTCATGACAAGCCGTTTTTATACATTGAATGTCTACTGAAAGTTTTTCGGTAGCATCATGGCTGAGGTCATTTATTGTGTTCCTCTTCGATGTGGCGTGTTTCCTTAAAGTGCTCATCTTGCCACTCAGGCGGAATCAGCAAAAGCCTCTGCCCAGGTTTGTTGCGTCTCTCCTGAGCCAAGGTTTGAACTCGCCCATCATCAAAAGGCTTTCTTTAAGAGGATTTGTTACACATACCATGTTAATAAGTTGAAGTACACAAATTATTTTTATTCAAAATTTCAAACTTTTAAAATTTTAATCAAAAGATCCAATTCGCAAAAAAAGTTCCGTTATTCGCGGATAATGTTAACAACATTAGTCCGCAATGCCGACTTGCCAGCCAACGTTGAATGTTAACTCAGACAGCTGTTAGTAATAGATTAGACAAGGACATCATGGCAAAGTGAAACAAAACATGTCGAGATGGTGGGCCTGTTTTTTTGGCACCGGAATAGGGCGCTAACAGCATGTTAGGCACGTCGGCGACGACTGCTCTAGAAACAGTGCTGCTAAATTTTCCATTTTCGGGCTGTTTTTAGTAATTTTTCAGACTGTACAGCCACTAAAA
>JBAMBP010002662.1:0-37871 GCA_037044515.1 Phortica magna
AGCAAGTTAAAGCGTTTCAGAGTTATAGCCAAAAATGTAACAATTTTCATACATTTTTGCCAATTACTCGAAATCGGTATGTCAAATCGGGCTGAAATTTCACATACATATAGTTAATATAATGCACTTTAATGCTGTTATATTAAAAAAAGAGCAAGTTAAAAAAAAATAAAAAATTTCTCAGCAACGTTTTTCGAACCTGGGGTTGTTTGTATGCAAAGCGGGCTCTCTACCACCGCACCACGACAAAGTTGAAATTTCGAAATTTTAATTGTGTACAAATGAAAAAACGCACGGTCTAATGTATACACATTTGTTTATTTTGTGTTTCGTTTCGCATTTGTCGTCACATTTTTGAATATATATTTGCGCGCGCTCGCAAATGTGGAAAAGTTAGCATATTAATTTTCCATTTTCTTTTTAAATACATGTCTGATTGAGTTGAAATTTTTTTTTGTGTTTGTTTAAGTGTCAATTAACAATGCCTTGTTTTTGTTTTTGTGGTTAATTGCGCTTTATTACTTAAATAATATTATAAAAGCCAAAAATGACTCTTTTTGACGTGTTGGGTCGATTTGCTCAAAAACTGGATGTGAAAACCTTTTGACGTTTTTTTGGTTTATTACCGGAATGCTCCTCTTTAAGACCTATATAACGGTATAGAAGCAAGTTAAATTTATTATCTATTTTTTATGCTTGAAAAACTGTCAAAAACGGCCATTTTTGACATATTTTTTCGATTTGACAAAAAACTGGATGTGAGATCGATCTGGAATTTTTTTTGGGAGTAGCCGCAGCATCCACCTACTCAACGCATATTCGGTTATGAAAGCAAGTTAAAGCGTTCTTGGCCAAAAAGCGGGTTAAAAAAATGTAATTTTTCATTTGTCATTTTTACATGCTTCTCATGGCCACAATTTTTTATTTATTGAGCCCAAATTTGTGTAGGGCGTTATCAATGGCTTTTTACTTGCATTTTGCAAAAACCCGCATGCAAAAAGACATTAAATAAACAAAATAATAGCAATACAACCAACGCACCAAAAAGCAAATTCCGCCGTTCCGCTGGAACATATGGAATTTTCTGTTGCTGGGAACGCGTTGCTTCACGCTTCACGCAGGTAGGTAAAAAGATATTTTAGGTGATTTCTTAATCACTCTCCCCGACGGGGAATTGAACCCCGGTCTCCCGCGT
This sequence comes from Phortica magna, assembly GCA_037044515.1. Taxonomy (NCBI): domain Eukaryota; kingdom Metazoa; phylum Arthropoda; class Insecta; order Diptera; family Drosophilidae; genus Phortica; species Phortica magna. Next base: position 1,196 of record JBAMBP010002662.1, read on the forward strand.
GACAGGCGGGGATACTGACCACTATACTATCGAGGATGTTGAAATTCTGTTAACAAATACCATATTTATGTAAATTATATTTACGGTATGTAAACATTCTAAGCAACAGTTTTTATTTCACACTATGTTAAAATCTATTATTAGAATGTTGCTACAAATATGTTCTGCCAATTACATTTTTTTATAAAGCATAAATCATTTTTTGCAGCTTGGTATATTTTTAATTTACTTAATTTTATGTTACAACAAACACTTAAAAATAATATATATATCAACTAGATAGTAATATGTTCTTACTTTATTTACTTATTTAATTTTTTTTTTATATCTTTCTTGCATTAATTGTAATGGAAAAAGAAGACAATTTCGCACACTGAGGTTTTCTGATATACATATGTGTATACAAATATATGTAAGTATAGCCAGCTCCCGAATTTTGATTAGAAGTAATATTGCTTGCAATAATCTAATTTTAGTATGAAGATTATTGGAGCAATCAACATTTTTCTTAACAATCTTATAAGCTAAAATATACAATGACTTATTAATAGTTTGATAAGATTCAAATGACTTCAATGAAAGCGAGCTTATCTGAAGTACAAGACGATGTCTACTCTATTAACTATTCGCGAGCTGATAAGACCCTAGGCACACTTCTTCGCTTTTAGTGTGCGCAGATCGACAGGTGCCGTTAGTAGTGCGAGAAACGTTGGCCACATAAGTTCGATCGAAATGGTTAAAATTTTAATTTGTGCGTTTTTGTCGGTGGCTTTTGGCTTGGCTTCCGTAAGTGGTAAGCAAATTGTCTTAAGTATAAAGAATAAAAAACCATTTCAATGTTAACATTTTGAAATACGTAGGCAGAACTGGCTATGGTCCCGGTGAGCAAGATTGGGGCTTTGTGGATGTACGTGAAGGTGCACACATGTTCTATTGGCTATATTACACAACTGCCGATGTGACCAAATACACTGAACGCCCTTTGGCCATTTGGCTGCAAGGCGGTCCGGGCGCTTCCTCCACCGGTTATGGCAATTTTGAAGAATTAGGCCCTGTTGATTTGCAAGGCGATTATCGCAATACAACTTGGGTCAAGGACATGAATGTGCTCTTTATCGACAATCCAGTCGGCAGTGGCTATAGTTATGTCGATAACACCGCATTTTTCACAGCGACGAATAAAGAAATTGCTGATGATTTAGTTGCATTCATGAAACAGTTCTATCAACTTCACCCTGAGTTTGAGAGCGTGCCTCTGCACATATTCAGTGAGAGTTATGGCGGCAAAATGGCTCCTGAATTCGCACTTGAACTTTACTATGCTGTGCAACGGGGCGAGCTGAAGAGCAACTTGAGCTCTGTAGCGCTCGGCGATCCTTGGACATCGCCCCTTGATTCTGTGCTTGCCTGGGGTCCATTCCTACTACAGCTCGGCATTGTTGATCATGCTGGCTATGAACAAATCATGGTCGCTGCCAATTTAACTGCCGAGCTGGTCGATGCCGAACGTTGGATACAAGCCACTTATCAATGGGGCAACACCCAATGGGAAGTGATGAAGGCATCCAAGGGCGTTGACTTCTACAACGTTCTATTGGAGACACGTGGCGATCGTTTTTCCCGCATGCTGAAAATGTCTCCTTATGGTAAGTGTTGTCGATAAATTGAACAAATATATAAGTTTTTGACATTAAAGCAAACATATCCGCTTAGAACTTTTGAAACGCACACTGCAAGAACGCGACATCGATGAGGATCGCACGCAAATCTTGGAAGATCTTATGCGTGGTCCTGTTGACGAAACGCTCGGCATTCCGTCCAATGTTGTTTGGGGCTCTCAGAGTGGCAGCACATTTGACATACATCGCACCGACTTCATGAAGCCGGTCATACATGTTGGTGAGTTGTATTTGCTTTGAGTGTTTAGATCCGTTTTCCTTAATGTTTTTTCGTTTAAGTGAATGAACTCTTGGAAAAAACACCGCTCAAGGTTGGCGTCTTCTCCGGCCATCTAGATTTAATTTGCGCTACGCCAGGCACCGTCAATTGGATCGAGAAGCTGCAATGGTCTAAGAAGGATGAGTATGTGAATGCGCCACGCAACGCAATTAATGTGAATCGTGTACTTGAAGGCTATGAGAAGAGCGGCGGCAATTTCACAATGTTCTGGATTAATCGGGCGGGTCACATGGCGCCCGCGGACAATCCCGCTGGCTTCAGTCGCGTACTTCAGCACTTTACTAACTTCGGTTAAACTCTGCTGCTAAGCAATAAAATAAAAAACTATCTTTACTACATCACATTCAACACAAGTGCTTTTTATGCAATTATTGTATTGACAGCTTAAAGAACTTGTTCAAATTTTAGTCAAGTCAAGTGTTTCCGCTCTTTGGACTCTTCTGTCGTTTTGTGCCTCATTGAATTGCCAATTTTATTCTTTTGCAATTCACTTCAAATTTTAATTCATTTTTGAACAAAAAGTAATGAGTCAATTTAGCAAGAAAGGAAAAATAATGCGAAAAACAGATCGCTGCACTCAAGTGGTTGGTTTTCATAAGTCATTGGCAAAACTTTACTTGATTTATTAACTCTAAGAAAAGTTGCCAAGTAATAATCAGAAAAATGCACAGAGTTATAAACATTCAAAGTTATCTTTTTTATTTTTTATTGAGAATTTTCTGTGATAGTAAGAAATAAATTATTTGTTAAGATTCTTTAATTTATTTATAACCAAAGCTCTAAGTAACTGGAGGGCTTAAATATTTTTTATTGATGCGTAAATTTGAACACATTTGTAATACCCTGCAAAAGGACAAAGTAATTTTGCTGATGCAAATCTTACACGATTTGCAATATTAGATGATTCCATGTTACAGATTAGCGCACATCACTTAAGATAGTTTAATGTGAAAACTTGACAATTGTGTTTGAAAGCTAAATGGGGGTATGTCATGTGTAGACTTATGCAATATATGGTATAAGTGGTTAGTCTAGTAAATGTACGCAGTCTCTGTAAACTTATGTGAGCAAACAAATGAAAGTAAACCAGGCTAACCAAGCATCTGGCCAACTCGATGAACAATTAGTGTAAATGGGAAATACCCAAAGAACTCTTTATCGACGCGCTGCCCAAATCTGACTTCACAAATTGCCGCTAACTGATTAGAAATTCAACAAAGTAAATGTTTAGACGCAATAAATTAAAGTTATATAGTTGGTAAAGTTAGCGCAAAGGCAGAGCTTAAGTGCTGGGCAGGTGAGTCGATCAAGTTTAGACGTCAGCCGGCCGCGAGTGCGATCGGTTACATTTTAGATCGTTCAAGAGACGCCTGTGTTTGAAATTGTAAAATAAAAAGTAAAAGCAAATAAAATAGAAGCAAAATGTCGCGAATTTTAATCGTCATTAGTGTGGCATTGCTGTGCTGCCTCATGCCGAGTGCTGTGCTTGGTAGGTGTGCGACCGTATTTGGCTTAATTAATTACGTGCTTAGAACGCCAACTATGTTGAAGTGCTCGAGTGACCCATTTTCTACGCGCTTTAAAAAACGCGAGCAAATGTAAAGCGCTGTGAAAGTGCTTTAGCAACTTCGTTTTCGTTTTCTGTTTAAGAAGTCAAACTGTTAATGATGCATGCGAGCTATCGTAATCCGCTATTAAATCAATCAAAGAGCGCACGCAGATTAGATTAAAGACACATGTGTGATAGCGCGACTTATTGACTGACATAATTTACAGTCAGCGATCGTTTAAAAAGTTAACATGAGTTTGTTGTTTAAATCGCAAGCTGATTACATTTCCTTTCCCTTTCTCGTTACCGTACAGCGCGTGTGGGCTACGGACCTGGTGAGCAGGATTGGGGCTTTGTGGACGTGCGCAATGGCGCGCACATGTTCTACTGGCTTTACTACACAACTGCCGATGTGGCCAATTACACTGAACGTCCTTTGGCTATTTGGCTGCAAGGCGGTCCGGGCGCTTCCTCCACCGGTTATGGCAATTTCGAGGAGCTTGGCCCTCTTGATCTGCAAGGCGATTATCGCAATACAACTTGGGTCAAGGATATGAATGTCATTTTTATTGACAATCCAGTGGGTACAGGTTTCAGTTATGTGGACAGCGTGCTCTATTACACAACGAGCAACAAACAGATTGCCACAGATTTGGTTGCCTTCATGAAGGGTTTCTATGCGTTGCACCCTGAGTTTGAAAGCGTACCTTTTCACATATTCTGTGAAAGTTATGGCGGCAAAATGGCGCCTGAATTCGCGCTCGAACTCTATTATGCCGTGCAACGTGGCGAGCTGAAGAGCAACTTGACCTCTGTGGCGCTCGGCGATCCTTGGACTTCGCCCATTGATTCTGTGTTGTCCTGGGCGCCTTTCCTCTTGCAACTCGGCATTATCGACCATGATGGCCATGCAAAAATACATGCTGAGGCATTGAAGACCGAACAATATGTGAAAGAGGAGAAGTGGACGCAAGCAACATTGCAATGGAGCAACACACAGATGGTGTTATTGCGCGAGTCAATGGGCGTGGATTTCTATAATGTCGAAAAGCCGACAAGCGGCGATGCTTATTTGCGTGCCAAGAAGATGCCTAGCGAACGTGAGTGGTTTGTTTTTTTTAATAATTCTCTTTTTATGATATTTTTTTTTTCCAACCAATGCAGAGTTAATGTATCGCACTTTGGTGCGCTATGACATTGAAGAGGATCGCGATCAGTTGCTGGAGGACTTGATGCGCGGACCCGTTACCAAGGCTTTGAATATAACCACCGGCGTTACGTGGGGCGCTCAGAGCAGCATGACTTTTACGCGTTTGATGGGCGATTTCATGAAACCGGCCGTTGAAATTGGTGTGTGTCTTGTCTGTGCGAATCAGCTACATTTGCATTAATTACTGTTTATATTTTACCTTCAGTCAGTGAGTTGCTCAACAACACGACGCTAAAGGTGGGCGTCTTTTCCGGCCACTTGGACTTGATATGCGCCACGCCGGGCGCTGTAAACTGGATCGATGCGATGGAATGGCGCGACAAAGCCGCCTATGTGGCAACGCCGCGTCTGGGCATCAATGTTGATCGCGTGCTTGAAGGCTACGAGAAAACCGCTGGCAATTTTAGCATGTTCTGGGTGAATCGTGCTGGACACATGGTGCCGGCAGATAATCCTGCTGCAATGGGTCACATTTTGCGTGCCTTTACCAATTATGGTTGAGAGTGAATTGTTCAAGAAATAAATATGCGTATGAAGTAAAAGTTTTTCTTAACTCATTGTTGTTTTTGTTGTTGGCAACTGGTCAAAACAAAGTTGTTAAGTGTTGCAAACTGTCGAAGAAGAAACTGTTGCAATGAAACTTTGCACAGCAGACGACCAGACGCTGTCGCTGTTGCTGTTGCTGTCGTTGCCATTGCCGTGTGGCTTACATAAAGCAAGAACAGTAAAAACAACAACAAAAACAATAGCATAAAGTTATGACAAAATATTTGTCTGTCTGTCTGTTTTGTTGTTATTATCCCAGTTGGCTGCCGCTGTCACTGCTATTCATTTACGAGTATCAAACAAGGCGACTCGACCTCAACTTGGTGCGCCTCGCATTCTTGCCGTTTTTGCTTTTCTTTTTGGTTCGGAGGTCGCACAAGTTAAACTTATATCCACAAACAATTAGATACAAAAAAAAACCAGTAAGGGAGCTATTTTCGGCTATGCCGAAACTTATATACTCTTGCAAACGTTTTCACAATTATTCTTATTAGGAAATCCTTTTTTAATTTTCCAATAAGAATCATATACGTAGCCACGCCCATTTTATTATTTGTCTTAAAGAAGGCAATGTAGTCAAACTTCACTACATTTTCCAATCTTGTATCTCGTCTGTTTACAGAGAAAGCCCATTTTAAGTTTTTAGTTGTATGGGCGGTACCACGCCCTTATGTCTGATTTTTATAAAATTCTGGATTTTAGTCAGGCATTAATAAAAACACGTAATAGCAAAGTTTGGTTCGCTTATATTCAAGAACAAAAAAGTTTTTCTAACAAAAACAGTATTTTTAACCGATCATTCCTATCGGAGCTATACGCTTTAGTAGCCTGATCTTGACCATTTTTGCACGGTATCTTTGTTGATGTTAAAAAACTTTTTGTGCAAAATATTGAGTCGATAACTCCAAAAACATGCGGTTTTTTAAGCAAAACCCTCATTTTTGAACGATCGTTCCTATGGGAGCTATATGCTATAATCATCCGATCAAACTGAATTTTACATACCAAATACCTGCAAATTAAATTTTATTGCTAACTATAAAACTCTGGCCGGAAATCGCATTGAAACAGACAGACAGACAGACAGACGGACATCGTTATTTGAACTCGTCTCGTCGTGCTGATCAAGAATATATATACTTTATATAGTCGGAGATGTCTCCTTCACTGCGTTGCAAACTTCATGACAAAGTTAATATACTCTTTTTGCAAGAGTATAAAAAGGCAAGCGAAAAAAATGAAGCTTAAGTGAGTTGTGGACAGAGGATTTAATTTATTTTTCGCACAGTGTCGACGCCAACGTCAAAGTCAACGTTGACTGAGCAAGCAAGAAGTTGCCTTGTCCTAATAACATTTTGGCAGATTTATATTGTATAAACGTAATTAATTACACTTTGATGATGATTTCGGTGTTGTTGTTGTTGTTTTTTGACTTGCTTGGCTATGTCTGTCTCTTCTTCACTCACTCTGTGTCTTCATTGCTGTTGCGATAACCAAGTTTTGTAACTTTCATATTTATGCTTGTCATTATTTTGTTTGCTTGACTTTTGACAAGTTTCGCTAACAAATATAACGGCAAACAAATAACAATTTAGTAAATGAAACTAATTACATAGTGAATGTTTTCAAAATGCATACTGAACACGTGACGTATGTTTGATGTGATTTGTCAACTCAAAGTAATCAAAGCCAAAATTGCAATGAGCGTGATTATATTGACAATAATTAAATGATAATTAATTTGTATACATTTTGTTCTCAACATTTACCAAATTATTTTCATAATATTTCCGTATCGAAAAAAAAAAATTAAATAAATAAAAATATATAAAAATGCAGTCACACTTTGACTAATGTAACTTCATTAAGCTTTCATGTCATGTCGGTTCTGACACCTGTAATTAAAAGCAGTCACGCAGTGCGGCAGTCAAGCTGACAGTGATGACAGTGATGACGACGACGACTGTTGCACAGCATATGACGGCTAGTGCTGAGAGCACAAAACGAATGTTGAAAAAACAGAAGAAGAGCGAAATGAATACATAACAAAAATATGTAGCAAGTTGTTTTTGGTGCCAACGTCGTTGTTGTTGTTGTTGTTGCAGTTGCAGTTGTCAGTTTTTGATATTTTAATGACTGACAAACTGACAACAGAAAAGGAATGCATGAAAGGCACAACAAGGAAAGGAGAAAAGCGAAAAAACCAACTGTCAGCGACAAAAAGTGAGCAAAATGCGAAGCAGCAAAGTGAAATAAAAAGAAAGTGCACTAAATAAATGTCAAAAAGGGACTTTTCTTTTTGTATTTGTTGCCTGCGTGTGTCTTGTGTAAGAAAGTGAATTTTTATTTAGAACGCTCAAATATTTTCCAAGTGCTGTGAGTAAATGTGCAAACGTATCATGAAACCATGTTGAAAGAGAATAATTGTGTGTGTGTGAGAGAAGGAAGGAAGAGCCAAGGATGTGCAACACCAGTCAACAAATTAAATTATTTATCGCTTATAACTTTAATAGAATTAATTTACATTTAATTTCATTTCTGCAATCAATTTAATATCTTTTGTCAGCCATTGTTGCAATGTCTTTCATGTCCTTGCACGCCCAGCGGCATTGACTTGTTGTTTGTTATTTGAATGCGAATTTGAATTGCTAAAACAATGAGCAGATTGGCATATCAAATGCGCAAACGTGCACAATTGACTCGATTGACTCGATTGCAGGCAAGCGACATCGAGTTGCCCGCCGTTGGCTCCCTGCGCTCAGCTCTCTGCACTTGTCGAATCGGGGAATTGCCAAGCGTTCAATCAAATAAATTGCTGGTGATTTCGCAAGCTAAACGAGTGTAAAATCAACACTTTTCGTTTGCATTTCACTTCACTTTCATGCAAAGCGCTCAGGCGCACTGACAGCGCACAAAACAAACAGCAAACGGAAATTGAGAAATGGCGAACGGAAGTGCTATGTTAATGTCTGCTGTGTGTGCGTGTGTGTCGGAACGGCATGCGTTGTGTGCGTGTGTGAAGAAATGAGGTGCCATGGACAATCCTTTGTGAAGTGCGTGTCTATAAATTTAAATGCTTCCGTTCACTCTTGTTTGGTTTTATGTTATTTTATTTCATTGTTGATTGTTGTTTGTTGATCAACTTCCGTATTTGTTGAACATGTTTGTCTGTGTGTGCTGAACATTAGGCACATCATTGTACAAGCAGCTTAAACATATGCACGCACACACAATTTCGTAATTAATAAAACGAAGGCCAAGCTGAACGTTGGTGGGAAAGTGGTAGGAAATATTCATTACGAATTTTGTTAAGTGAGGTTAGTTTCAGTCGGTTGAACTCTGGTCACACATATAATCCGATGGTCTTCTGTGATGACGGAGCATTCGGCTGTAAGGACTCGCTTGCCGAACGTCAGGAGTGCTTTAGAGGTTCTTTCAATTGATGTTGTTATTATGTTGATGAGATGAGTCAAGATTATGTTAGAATTCCAACCAATAGTTCTCGAAATGTTTTATTTATTCATACCATATTCTTGCCGACTTAAGGCAATTTAAAAATCAATGTCAATTGGTCAATTTAAACGAGTTTACAAACTTAATCGTTAAATTGAAGAAAAATAAGTTAAAAAATGAACCCAACTGAGTTTAACAAGCAAAAATCATGATTAAGCAATATTCATGGCTTTGTTGTATAAACTGTTGTTGCAATCCAACGATTGCCGCTTGTTTTACATAGCGAGAACGCGCAATGAAAATGGTTCGAAGTCAGCAACATAATCCAATTTGCAAATGCCACTTAAGACCACTTAAAGTTGCTTTAGACGCTTGACACCAACGAGAACGTTGCCATCGCCTTTATGGCCATGCAAAAATATGCTGCTGCGGCAAAAAAAAAAAAATCGAAAAAAGCAAAAATCCAATGGAAATTAAGAACACAAAAATACAAAAAACAAATGATTCAATGGAACAAGAGCGAACGAAATGGAAGATAAATGCAAATAAAGACAGAAATAACATGAATGCTTAATGCACACAAACCTGTGTTTTCAAATACTTGGAATTGTCGGCATACAGACACAAACACAAACACACACATACATAAACAAGTCGCCTGCCAGCCATGTAAATGATAAGGCAGTGCGGTGTCAGTGGGGGAGACGACAGTGGGGGCATGAGTTAGTGGACATATTTTCGATTCTTCTTTTTTTTTTGTTTTCCTTCCTTTGTTTGGTTTTATGTTTGTTTTTTTTTTTCTCTCTCCCTGGTTTTTTCGAATTTATTATCACGTCCAACAGTCATAAGCGTATGAAGCCGCAATGATAAGTCGAAAGTAATATTCAAATAAAAACAAACGAATATGTCTCAACAAGCATAAAAATAACTTGAACATTTAATGCACGAAGCTTATTTTAGAAATAACAAGAATTGTTTATTAATTGTCTAATACGGTTTTACTGCCCGACTTCAATTCTATGTCGTAAAGCATAATAACAATAATAGTAATAATAATAAGTATTACTCATAAGCCGCGTTGCGCAACACAGAGCGACACATTCAGTGGCATGTGAGGAGTTTAACGAAATTTAAGACTTTTGGAAAATTTGACAAACTTCAACTAAGCAAATGTGTAAAATAAAACGACTTTTTAGTGAAATTATCAAAAGTTTCTTACAACATTTTCTCATATTTTAACGTATGAATATATGTGTGCATGACGTCATGTCATTTGGCTGCGCGCTTGTCTTTGCTTGCATTAGATTTTCATGTCATCTTGTCTTGCTTGTATTTCTAACATAATAGAATAAGTCTGTGTGTATATGCATGCATGTATGTGTGTGTGTTCATTTGATGGAAAATGCTGCTGTTTTTTATTTAATTTTCCAAAAACTATTTACATCTCGTTACAATTAACTTTTTGCATGTACTTGTCTACTGCATGTGCTCTTTCACGTAATCCCTCTTCTGCGCTCACTCTCCTTCGTCCTCTCTTTCACCGACTTGTTTCTTTTGATAATATTACAACAATTGCCAACTGACTGCACACAACCACCAACATAAGTGCTTTGTTTACGTTCAAATTGTATGCGTTTTACATGTAATTTAAGTAGAGCTGCCAACCAGCAAGCGCAGACAAGACTCTGTAACATTTTGTTGCATACTTTTTGGGTTTGGTTTACTAATTCAAGCTAATTGTGTTTAACTTTTAGTCGAATGAGTTTTATGTGAAATAGATAAAGGTACAATGTCTTTATTTCAATAGTTTTGCAGTTTGCAGTTATTTGTTATCGCAAAACTTTAAAAATACAAGCATAAATAATAAATTGGACAGCACTGTAGCCGCACTTGGGTTACTTTTAATTGCAATAAGCCAAACAGATTGTTTTCAATGTATAAAATATCTGCCAAATAATTCAATTTCAGCTCTTGTCTAGCGCAGCACACATTCTATTTTGTTTTACATTGAAAAGGCTGCACTCGCACTCGAGCGTTGTTGTTGTTGCTGTTGCTGTTGTTGTTGCTTGTGCTGCTGCTCGGTCCCAGTTGACGTCTATGGCAGATGTGCTTTACGATGCTTGTCGCGTGTTGTTAATTTGTTTGCCCAAACGGATATTGTTGCCAAGCGTTGCTCAGACATTGACTTCGCTGTCGGCATTTCCCCTTCGTTCAGTACCCTTGTGCCAAGCACCATGCTCTGTGCTCAGCATCAAACTGGCACGTTTTCGCATGCTTGCACTGTCAGTGTATGTGTGTGTGTGCATCATTATAATTTCCACAGTTTTGTGGCACACTCAACTGAGCTTCCGTTGTTGCCTCGAATGTCAGAACCGCAATTATTCACTTGCAATATGCAACAAGAGCAACAAGAGTTGGTGTGAGACGAGCAAGGCAGCGCCCTCTCTCTGTCACTTCTTTTGTGTGAGTAAGCGCTTAACTTATGCATGTGGTTGGATGTGTGCACGTGTGTGTGTGTCTGTGTGTGAGAATCGTTTATTATATTCTCAAGGGTTGTGCTGTTAATTCGATTGACAGGCAATCGCTTCGTCATAATGAAATACACTCAATGGCAGGAAGTGCATTCACATCCTTTTGCAGATTAGCATTGAAACTAATTTTGGCCTATGTTGTCAAAATGTTACTACCAATTGATGTTGTTGTTGTTCATTGTGGACTCATGTTTGTGTTTGCAATTAGCCGCAAATCGAAATCAGTTCGATTTGTTTTTGTGTCTCTTCAATTATTCAGTTGAGTTCAAGTGTGTGTTTTATTCGACAAAACAGTTTGATTTGCTTATTTATTTATTGAAATCATTTTACATGTTCGCATGTGCCGACCTAATTGGTTAACATTTATTGTGTAATTGCGTCAGCGTGAGTCACTATTTGGACAATTGAGGCATAATGAATGACAAGAGTTGCGCACAGTTTGAATTTGCTAGAATATCAAATATCAGTTTTTTTCGATGTGGTCAGTTGGAAAATAAAACTGTTGGCATTTTGTTAGAGCTTGAAATTATTTAATAATTTTTTTATGTCAATGAAAATGATTAATGCCATGGTATCAAAACACAAAGCAATGAATTGAAGGTAATGCGATAAGCCGAAAAAAATCGGATAAATAAGACTCTGTGTATTTCGACTAAAACAGAGATCTTACTAACTTCTCTCTTTCAATACTCTTTTTGTTCGTTGATTGTACTCTTTTCAATAAGAAAAGCACAAATGTTGGTGAATTTCCTTAAAAAATAAAATAAAAAAAACGTTGCATACTTACAAGCATTCGAATTGCGCATTTTGCTTGAACATGTTCAATCGGCGTTTCATTTTAGTGTTTTAGTCTCAATTTCCAATTGGGTCTTCCGAGTGTCATTTGGTCAAATGACTATGGCAACATTATAGTCGCTTTTAGATCCCGATTGTGCTCTAATTGCCGCGTTAAATACAAATTTACAATGCGTTTGCCTTTTTTGTTCGCGTGTAAATAATTTTTGGTAATTATCGAACGGAAAGCAATGAGCGCATAATCGCCGAGCCACGTGACCGCAACGATGACGACAAACCAGACACGCCACCACACACACACACACACACACACAGACAGATGTACGTAGCACGGCATTTTTGGTGTTGATGTCTTTTCACATGCAATGTGCAAAATGCAATGTAAAGGATATGTTTTAAGCGAGAAAAAAGCTCAACACTTTTTGTGGCTCGACGGTGTGCTTAAGCGCATGCATGTCTGTAGTGTGTATGTGTGTGTGTGCCCATTTTTATTGTTTTTTTTTCGCAGGCAAATTGTCCGAGATATGCTTGAGAGGCGTGAAACATGTGCAAGCCCAGGACGCTAATCATTGTACTCAATGCGCGGCGCGATTTTCATGCTCCAATTTCGTTCTCCCGCCCCTCCGCCATTATTTCACTAAATATAGTGTTTTATCAACTGTTATGTGTTTTTCTTTTTCTCGCATTGCTTTCCCATTGTTGTGGTTGCAATATGATTGTAATTTCACGCTTTGTTTGTGTTTGTGTGCGCTTCTTATATCACTTTGCATTATTACAACGATTCTTTTTGTTCCTGTGTCGTCTTTTGCCGGCATGACGAACGCAGTGATGATGTTGCTGACGCCAACAACAGAGCAAAAATCCTCTGCCCGTCATTGTTATGCTTATTAGACGTCATTTGCTTTGTTGCTTTTGCTTTCTCGCTGCTCATGCTGCTTCCGACACTGCCGTCAATGCCGTCGCTGCCGTTCTGCCGCCGTCTCCGTCTCCGTCTCCGTCACTGTTTGAGTTATTGTTGTTGTTGTTCCTCTCTGGCTTACTGCTTTTCCATATTTAAAACTCATAATTTTACAATGTAAACGGATTTTACGCTTTGCTTACTTGAGGGGCGAACAAAAAAATGACGTTCTGTAAATTACAACGAAAATGTTTGTTTTTCAAGTATTTTTTTTGCACTTCGTAAAAAAAAAATCGTACACAGTCAAACTTCTTTGTAACGAACTGAAAAAGGTTCTGAGAAATGTTTTGTTATGCATAAAACATGTTTCAATTTCAACGAAACCCGAAGTTTTTGTGTAATGATTTGCATGGAAATTCGTCGTAAGTTCATTCGCTCGTCTGTTGTTGCCATTGAAATAATGTCCTAAGTACGGTTTCAAAAGCATGTGAGATTATTGCTTGCTGCATACTTTTTGGCATGCTCAACAATTAAATTTAATTGGTGTATGAAAACATCGAAGCTTAAATATTCCACAACATATTTGGGGCATTTCATATGACAACCGATTTAACTTGAAGCATTGCAATGATTGCTCGAAAATGTTATCTAACAATGTGAAAATTTAAGTTTATGGCTTGGAAATGTTTTGCCAAGGAAATTATTTGAAAATGTTTGGCGAAGCGAAATAAATTTTCAACGCTCATGTGCACAAAATCGAAAAACTTTCACAAGTTTTTCAAATGAAAAAAAAACAAAGAAAAATAGAAGCACTGAAAACTTTTAGTTTGAATTTACAAAGTAAAACTAAGCGAGACTCTTATTTTCGCTCACATGTTAGTATCAAAAAAACTTGTTGTTTTCATGTATTTAATGTATTTTGCGCAACTATTTTCATTCATTGCTCTGAAATGGGTATCTTCCCGCTGTCATAGTGCTGCGATAAGTTAATAAGGCACTGAATTTTAAATAAAATCAACGCACAACTTGTCTGTCTCTCTGTCTGTCTGTCGTATTGCTAGTCTGTTTGTTTGTTTGCTTATTTGTGTCAAACGATTGTGCGTGTGTAACAATATTCTGTGCGCGACTGTAAATGAGTGAGTCTGTTGCCATAAGCTACTTTAAAAGGATTAAATATTGTAGGCAACAAAAGCAGAAATGTGGCAAAGTATTTATCAGCAACAAAACAGGCAAAAAATATCATACATATTGTTTTGCAGGCATGTGCTGGGGCAGGCAGACAGACAGACAGGCAAACCGACGGACAGACAAACGGATGGCATGCATGCGGCATCTGTGTGCGTGAGTTTTGCACGGCCTTTTAAGCAACAACAACAACAAAGGCAACAACAACGATAAAGTGATGCACTTAATTGCAACATGTCACATGAAATATGACGTAACATGCAAAAAAATGTTTACTGTTTGGAACAAGCGCAAAATCATGTCGTTGTCATTGTCGAACGCTGTCATTGTGTGGCTGTGTGTGACACAAATACGTACACGGCCGGTTTTTAATTATTAAATAAGTATTAAAATGTCCTTAAAAGGTATTTATGCTAATTAATATTCATGCCTTAAAAATTTTTGGGTTATCATTTTTGCCATTATGAAATTTCGCTTATTGGCAAATGTTTAAACTGATTATATTTTGTTGCATGAATTTTGGGAAAAAAAAAATTCTTAATTTCGACCGAACCGATTATGTACTGAATTGTTATATAGTATTGGTTTGTTTACGAATAAGTGAATTAGTTTTTTTGTTTTTTTCGATCGAAACGTTTTGTATCAAATTGTTACATACTCTTGGTTTGTTTACGAATGAGTGACTTAGAAAAAACAAAAAAAAAAATTTTATTAATTTCGATCCAATCGTTTGTGTATCAAATTGTTACATACTCTTGGTTTGTTTACGAATATGTGAATACTATAGTATGAGCTCATGTAACATGGGCCAAATTGAAGTAATATGTTCTATTCGAAGTGTTTTGAATATCTTTCAGTCGAAGTGTAAATTATCTGTTAGTTGGCACAATAATTTTCCCGTTTGAGTTCATATTTCTGTTTTTATATTTATGTCACTGATGTTGCAACAAATGTGCATAAAAATATCTCTAAGATAAAAGTGATGTATGCGAAATCTTCTAAGTTTATTTTAAAATTTTCATTTTGCATGCCTCTTCTTTTGGCCACAGCATTGAAGCACTTTGATTTACTATGCATAACTCTTGCCTTGTGCATTTTTCATACGAAAGTATCTTTAACAAGTTTATGCGCTTCGTTTGTCAGTTCACACAACTGACAGTTTTGCTCTGTTTCACTTTGTTGCCAAAAATAATTTATTTGGCTCATTCACTCAATATTATAGCACACTTGACCATTGAGCGCATTCAACTGCACTCAAGCGGCAAACTACTTACAACTGCCAAGCAACACTTGAACATGAAAGCAAAATAAAAACAGAAGCAAAATAAAATAAAAAAAAACGAACTTGTTTTTACCAACGGCCATCACTTTGAACGTTTACACATGAGTTGCCAACCTGCAGCCTTGAATGGCTCAATGTGTAAGTCAAAGTTCGACGGCAGACCGCAAATTGTTAGCCCACGAGGCGTCACAAATCAGTATCAAGTCGAACATGTGTTTTTCCGCATTCTTCGCAATGAATGCGTTTCATTTTGGCATATGCTTAGTTAACGAACAAACTGTCTGTCTGCGTGTCCGTCTGTCAAGTCTATTAGAAAAAGGAGTTGGCCTGGGCATGAGATACTTCATTATGCTTGTTTGCGCGCAACCACGTTGGCAGCAAAGAATTAATGACTGAGCGATTGCCGAACGCCGCCGCTGAACCCAAGTAGTTAACACCAAACCGTTGGCCCATTAATAAAGACATCGTCATTGACTTGACACGACTCGACTCGACTTCACTCAACTCAACTCGACTTGATTTGGTTTGGCTTTGGCTTTGGCAGCGCGACTGTTGCCATTAGCAAAGCGGCCGAGGAAGTGACGGCGGTAAACGAAAACGAGTTAATACGACGTTTGCTTTTAATTGCGAGAAGAGTTTCCTTTTTTTTTATTTTTTTTTTGCTCATTTTATCTTCTTAGTTTGTCCTTATTTCTTTGCTAACGCACTCAGCCGTTCATTCGCTCGCTGCTTGCTTGTTTGTTGCCATGCTCGAATGCCTGCCAGTTGCTTTGCCGGCTGCCGTTTTGCCACAGTCTCAGGTCAGCGTCTTAATTAATTTTAATAATGTTGCCGCTTCACTTTGTGACTCTTTTCGGCTTCTCTGCGTTGCTGAAATTGACTCGTTGTTGTTGTTGTGCGTGAAAAAATATCAAAAAAGCATAATTAAGAAAATCAAGTCAAAATGGTACTTTAAGTATTTATTCAAGCCTACGCCTGTTGGTATGCAATGCTTTTTGTGCCACGTATGTATCAGTTGCTTCACTTTATGAGCATTGAGCAGTGAGCGCGGCGTCGCCTCAAGTAAATAACTTAAAGACTTTTCAATTAAAATGCACATGTTGTTAAATGTTTTGCTTGCATGCAGAATTGAATATGCTCGCATTTGTCTGCAAATGAGTTTTGATAAATTAATTGCATTACAGCGTAAATACTCACGCAATTTGCTACTAAACGAAATGAAATAAAGCATCAAAAACGTATATGCTCAACAGACAGACTTATGTACAAATATGTGTGTGTGTGTGTGTGTGTGTGTATGTGCCTGAATGGCAATGTGGCACGTGCAAAATGTTTTTGAGCTTCGGAAAGCCGACATATGAACACGCACGGCTGGCACATCCTTATTTCCTTAGTTGTTTCCTGCATTTCTATCTTCTTGTCTGCCCGCCTGCCCCGTGACTTGTGCCATCTACGTGGGTGTGCGTGTGTGTGTGTGAGTTCTTGCGCTTGGCTGATTTGTTAATTACCTAAAAAGGCATGTGGCAAGGCTGCTGAGTGCAAAGAATGCCAAATGTGTTTGCCGTGCCACGCCACGCAGTTGATGCCTTCACGTACAGCAACACTCAAACAACACTCGTGCAAATATTCATTTAACTTTTGCTCATGCCAATTTCGCTTTGCCAATGAAATCATCTTTTATGATTTATGTGAATTGGAATTCTTTCGAATTGTTGTTGTTTATGTTGTTTCTTATGAGCTTTCGTTTCTATGCTTATATATGTTTTACTTATTAAAGATTTCAATTATGTCTAGTATTTTCATAAGCGCATTCAACCAAGTAAATCATGCTTGAGTTGTTGTTGTTGCTGTTGTTAGGTTATCAATCAATTAAAATCAATTTAAGCTGCTTTCATGCAATTATGTACGAACATGTGTTTGCGTTTGCGTTTTGTATTTGTTTGGGTTTACTATTTATTGGTATTGTTAAACGATACTTTATCACAAAGTCTTATCGTCTTATGCCATTGAATAACATCATTTGCTCTCTGATGAATGCTTAACTGTTTTACTTTCGTTCCGCTTATCATTTAATACGTTTGCCAGACGAATGAATTTTAGAATCGCTGCGAAACTTCTGCCACATGACTGCGCAAAGCGGCAAACATTTCGAGAGAACTTTCGTTATTGGTTTGTTGGCAAACAATATGAAAAACAAAAACCGAGTTGAGCAAATCATTGAATAAACACAAAAAGTAAATGTTAAAAAACTAGCAATAAAACATGTATGAACAATGAAAAACAACACAAAATTAAATCAACTGAGAGCCATTAAAGTTATAAACAACACATAATTTAGAAATATATCATTTGAGAAAGAAAAGCTCAATAAATTCTTATAAAAATGTATTTTAAGCAAAGAAAAATGTGTTCCAAAGAACGCGAATCAGTTATAAATCAAAGAGTTATAATAATGGCTTCCACACCCACCCACATTCGCGCATATGTATGTACATGTGTACACAGAGACATTTGCTTGTGTAGGCTTTGAGAAGATAAATACGAAGTTGTACAAATCATTTGTGGCATCACGACTGTCGTTGACATTTGCGTTTATTGTCCTGTGGGCGATTTGGCTTAAGTGTTTGTGGTTCAGACTTTGTGCTTAGGCAAGTTCAAGGCCAAAACATGAACCTTGAGTTCAAAAGGCTTCTCGGTATCATTTAATTTTTGAGAAATCTTTGATAAATTGAACAATTGAGTTGTCTTTGCTATTACATTTTCTGCAACAATAGCATGTTTTTTGTATAAGATTGAACTCAAATATAACCAGTAAGGGAGCTATTTTCGGCTATGCCGAAACTTATATACTCTTGCAAACGTTTTCACAATTATTCTTATTAGAAAATCCTTTTTAATTTTCCAATAAGAATCATATACGTAGCCACGCCCATTTTTTAATTTGTCTTTAAGAAGACAATGTAGTCAAATTTCACTACATTTTTCAATCTTGTATCTCGTCTGTTTACAAACAAGTCTCATTTTTAAGTTTTTAGTTGTATGGGCGGTACCACGCCCTTATGTCCGATTTTTATAAAATTCTGGATTTTAGTCAGGCATTAATAAAAACACGTAATAGCAAAGTTTGGTTTGCTTATATTCAAGAACAAAAAAGTTTTTCTAACAAAAACAGTATTTTTAACCGATCATTCCTATGGGAGCTATATGCTATAGTAGCCTGATCTTGACCATTTTTGCATTGTATCTTTATTGATGTCAAAAAAAATGTTGTGCAAAATATTGAGTCGATAACTCCTAAAACACGCTGTTTTTTAAGCAAAAACATCATTTTTGAACGATCGTTCCTATGGGAGCTATATGCTATAGTCATCCGATCAAACTGAATTTTACATACCAAATACCTGCAAGGAGAAGAAAATTTTCTGCGTTTAAATTTTTTTGCTAACTTTAAAACTCTGGCTAGAAATCGCATTGAAACAGACAGACAGACAGACGGACAGACGGACATCGTTATTTGAACTCGTCTCGTCGTGCTGATCAAGAATATATATACTTTATATAGTCGGAAATGTCTCCTTCACTGCGTTGCAAACTTTATGACAAAGTTAATATACTCTTTTTGCAAGAGTATAAAAAATGTACAAAATGAGTACATGCTTCGATGCAGAAAAGAAATGTTTTTGTACAAAATCCAATTTTTATATCAATAAAGACTTGAATTTTGAACCCTTTTGGCCCTCCGAAACTGTTAATATTTATTTGTCATAAGAAATTATAAAAAAAGTCGAATAAGATACATTCAATATTATTTCTTTTACAAAATAATCGTGTTCTGTGCGATATTTGTTTTTTTCAGTGCTAAAGTGTCGCATGTGTTAAGCGTTTGTTTTCACACAAGCAACAGAACAGTATTAATACTTAACACAGAAAAATGTTAAAGTTTACATAATCTTATGAGTTGTCTTTAACAGATGTTAATATTACAGTACTGTGATTTCCAAAGTTAGTATATGAAATGTATTTATGTACAGCATTTGTTAACAGAGATTCAACGTCCTCGATAGTATAGTGGTCAGTATCCCCGCCTGTCACGCGGGAGACCGGGGTTCAATTCCCCGTCGGGGAGAGTGATTTCAATATCACATTAAATCATTTTGATGATTGATAGATTATTTGTTATTTATTTAATCAAAACGCTTATTTAACACGTGAAAAGTTTATTGTTTTTATTGGAAGGCATATGGTAACTAAGCATTATCAACGCTTTAGACGTTTCCTACAAAACCGTGTTTTTTTTTTCAAGATTTAAATCTTTTAAGAAACTTTCAATCTAATTGCCGCAATTCACAATAAAATTTAATTTTTGTGTTCTGCAAAAAATCGAAAAATTCTTTGTATAATTTCTTTTTGCTCATACGTTTCTTGGCGTTTTGCTGTTTGTTGTAACTCATTTGAATAAGTCAATTCCATTTCTTACATCAACCAAGAGAACCATAAAGCAAAAATACTGGAAAATGCATACTAATGATTGCCTGACCTTATCGCTTGTGTGGGTTCATTTTTTGTTGCAGAAATTCTTCAAGAAATCTTTTTCTTGCGATAATTTTAACTCGCGAGCAAAAATGCATAAGGCAGCAAACTTTCATACACACATAAACATTAGCATTTTTATGAAGGGTAAATTGTATTTGTTCTATTATTTGTATACTTTGAATTCATACGTTGTAAAAAGCAAGTAGTTGACGCTGCTGGCTTGCATTCGTTATTTGCATGACATTAATTTATGTTTTGCTAAAGAAAATGCACACAAAAAGAAATTCTCTTCAATGGGACGTGCTCATTACATTCAAACACACACGCTCACACACTCACACACAGAACGTATGTTCGTGCCACTTTTTATTCATTTACGCTGTTAATTTCATTGCAGTTTCATGCTTGCCACTGTAACTCCAACTAAAGTCTTCTGCGCATATTTTAACCATCATCATGCAAGCCGCAAACCTTTTGAAATATTCATGCAGATTCACTTAATGCGCCACAACAGTCACACTGACACATACACAACCATCCACCCACACACACACATACTCTTACCATATGCTCGTCAACGTCCTTACATGTCGTGAAAGGACATTGTCGACATTATGTGTGTGTGCGATTATTTATATTTTCTTTTTTCGCTTGTTGTCTCTCTAGTCATGCCACTTTGCAATTTTTGTTCTTCAACTTATTTTTCATTTCGCTCATACTCATGTACACCAAAAAGGGAACGCTTAACTTGTCTGCGCTCTCGCTCACACAGTTTCATTGCACGCATTGCCGCTGATAGTGTCAAATGTTGATTTTTGTATTGCATACTTTTGGTTGCTCGGTGCTTTTCACTGCTTTAATAAGTGAAGCCGCTCGCCCGACGGCCAACATGCTCAAGCATTGTGTTGTGTTTCATGTTCATGTTTTGTGTATGTTTCATATGCTCGTTTGTAAAATACAACAATATAGGCATGGCGCACAAGAACAGCAACAACAACAACAACTGCTTACATTTCATATAAATTTTGTCGCGAAATACTTTCGCCACATATACTTTTTTTTCTTTTCTGCCTATATGTATGCCGTAAGCTGTTGCTGCGAATTCTGGCGGGAAATTGTGTCAGCGTCGCTCAACTTTTCCTTTTTCTCGCCTCAGTCCACGTTGCACCTGTCATGATTACACGCGTTATAAGTTTACCTTTTTTCCTTCTGCTTTTATTTTTAACATTTCTTTTTTCATTTTGTCCACCGAAGTTTGATGTTTTATGCAATGTTACGCGTGTTTTCATATTTTTGCTTTCTTTTTTTCTCGCTACTCTTCATCTTCAAGTGGATTGAAGTGTTTGTTTTCTTTGTCAAGTGTTTGTAGTATCGTTTTTTTTATGCGACCTCATCTCAGCATTGAATTTGATTGAAACTTTTTATAAAGAAGAAAAGAAAAACAAACTGAAAAAAAAAAGCGTTGACACAATTTTTGCCTTGTCATATTTATGATTATTATTATGATGTATATGACTTTACGGAAATTGTGAAATTGTGAAATTGTGAGTTTTTCTGCATTGTGGCATTGATCGTCTCCAAGGAGCGCACACAATTGCTTTGAGTGCTTATTCCAAGAAGCATTCGATGTAATAATCTTAAGTACATTATAATAAATAGATTTGATGGCAAGTTTTATTTAATTTGTAGGCAACATTAACAATACAAAACGCCCCATGCCCCATGCCCCACGCCCCACACTACAACTTGAAACGGGCGCATGATGAAACAACGAAATCTTAGTTGAAATATGTTTGCATGAAACTGTTTAATCTGATTGGACTAATCATGGCACCCGTGCGCTCAGCATATGTTATAAACAGGCTGACCATATTGTAAGAGCATAGGCTCTTGTCCGGCCGCTAGAGGGCGCTTAAGTTTATTTGGCTGTGATGTTTGTATTCGACTGTTTTTGTGATAAAACTTCGCTCAATTGCACACAAAAACGCTTCAATGACAAAGACAAATGCCAAGCAAATCTACTTAGTGTCACTAATGCACTGCTGAGCAACTCAATCATTGCTGATTGAAAGAAAAAAAAGGTAATAATCATAATCACAAGAAGACAGCCACAAATATGTCACTTTAAGTCGCAACGCATTTGAAAACGCAAACGGCACAAAACCGTCAGTCCGTCTTCAAGTTAAGCCAACTGCCAACTGCCAAAGCAAACACAAAACGGTAACTTGGGGAAAAGAAATTGTCAGCTATCCGTTATAGGATTAAATCCAATAATATGGAATCGCATAACGCCAACAGTTACGTGAGGGCTCAAGACAACATATCTTTTTGTTGTTTGAGGTTTGCCGGGTAGAAGAACATGCTGAGGAAAAGATGAGCAATTTCGTCGTTCATAAATGCAAATGAACGCTTGTGTATGATAACGAGCAACAAGAAGGAGCAGCAGAACAACAAGTTCAAATTATTATACTGTATAAGTGACGAGCGTCAATGAAGTAAATATCGGCGAGCTGGTTGTCTTTGTTTGTGGGGCCATGGAATGCACAATCAAAACACACAAAGTATGAAAAAACTCAAGCAGGCGAAGGAGCTGGAAATCTCACTCAATTGCGGGGAACACGTGTTGGCACAAATGCGCTCGAATCGAATCAAAGTTTAACGCTTGCGCAGAGTGGAGCGAAGAAGCAAAGTTGCCAAAAGCGACAAGTATCGAGTGCAAGGATCCAAGGCTGATGGTTGGCCATGAAAATGAAGCGCATGCACATCGGCTCTTATGTGCGGTCAATAATAAGTTAAATGATACAACGCACGGCGGCAACAACAACAACAACAACAATAGCAATAGCAATAACAATAGCAGATGTCCGTGTGTGTGTGTGTGTGTGTGTGTCAAGGATATCCATTTGAGCATTGCCGGCTGCTGCAAGCTGCGAATCGAGGCAAGTAAACAGCAAAACACACACACACACACACACATGAAGTGCGGCGCAGCAGATGAGAGTTGTAAACGGAGAAGCCGAGACCGAAGAAGAAGAAGAAGAAGAAGGCCAACAATGTTTGCTTGGCTTATTTACGATGCAAGCGCAACGGCCAGGAGCATAAAACGAACGGAATGCCAAAAGCGCAGCGTGACCAGCTTAGCTCCGTTTTGTCTTGCACCATTTCCGGTCGGTGCTTGTGCTTCTTCTTCTTCTTGTTCTTGTGCTTGTTTGCTCTTTGCTCTTTGCTTTATTGCGGGTGTTTGTTGTAAATTTGCCAACCAACAACAACAACAACAACAACAACAAACAATAATAAAAGGCAAACCAAAAAACTAAGCGAGAATGGAAAGAAATAAACTGAAGCGAAACGAAATGAAATGTTATACTTGCACTTTAACCTATTTTAGTTTTTGGCTAAGAAACGTCTTTGTGCATGTGTGTGTGTGTGTGTGTGTTTACCACACATGCACTGGACAGCACTTATCCATGGCTTGGTGTGTGTGTGTGTGTGTGTGTTGGCTTGTTGCTCTGTCGACGCTGCACTGCATTATCATAAATTGTACGTGGTTCTTGAAAAATATTTCTTATCTTTCGTCTCTGCCATCATTTCGATTCTCCCTTTTTGGCAGCAATTCAGTGCTTGTCTCACATTTGTCCAAAAAAAACAGTCATTACAATTTGTTGTTCTTTTCCTCATAGCGGTTTTTCTGTTGGCTCTTCTCTCTGCTATCTTAAATCAAAAATGCTTTGATGGCAAATTTCACAGTCGGCGGTAATGTCAACTCGATTAACTCAGCTCATTGTTTACTTAGTTGGTCCTTCTGCGCTCACTTCTCTTTTTTTGTTTTTTAAGTTATTATTTTTGCTTTTTTCGTTGAAGGAACTTTTCGTTGGTTGAACTTTAGTGACTTTTATTAAAAAAGTTGTTGTTGCCGGAACGCTTTAAAGTTGAAATTTAGTACGAACTTCGAACGCATAAACAAATTTGTGTTAAATGCGCACAACTTTTTTCGTACATTTATTTTAATGTTGCAAATTTCGCACCGAAAAAGAAAAATAAACCAAATTGTGTGAGGAACAAATGACTTTAATACTTTGAGCGCTTTTACGCTTTGCGCTTGAATAAATTGGTTGCAAAATGATTAAAGAAATTATTAACATAGATTTATTTAAGAGAAACGTAAGACTTTTTTTGCCATGCGCAGCCTGAGAGCAAATGTGTGTAAAACATAGAAGAAGGGCAGTAAGACCCCATAGAGTATATGTGAGAATGCTCAGGACGATAAGAGAAATCGGTTTGGGCAGAATCGTCTGCCGGTCCGTTTGTTCTCCCCAAGAGTTCTAGAAAAGTAGAGGAGCCAAAAACTTTAAAAGGAAGTACACATGAGCTTCGGCAGTTGAACAAAACATGAAAATCGGATGGGAGACTCTGGTAATTCGGCACTTTAAAATGTCATAGCCCTAAATAACAATGCACTACTCGTATATGAAGTTTCTATAACGTTTATATATCTTAAGCTAGAAGAGATAGTTACTCATACATATATTCTGTGAATTTAAAATTGAGATGGTATTCTAAATTCTTTGCCGAATAAATCAACATCCTTTTATTTTACTTTTTAAGTAAACTTGAAGCGGCTAACCAAGCCAAACAAGGGTTGCGTTGATGAGGAGCAGGGGAGGATGAGCAACAAGAAGCGATTTACAGTAATGAAAATTCTGATTTTTCAAGGGAGTTCGAACGCAATTTGTGGTCTTAACAAACCATTGCACAGATACAGAACCACACACACACACACACACACACACACACATTCTTATTGAACGTTCGTCGAAGAATGCAATAATTTTATTTGTTGCCATGTAATTTTTTTGCCAATTGAGTAAATTACGCGCAAAATGAAACATGTCTGTTGGGGGTCGACTGAAAAAGGACCAACGCAGGCCTGTGCGAGACAGATTGACAGTGGGACAGACAGACGGACAGACAGACAAAAGGACACTGCGGAACCGTCGATGATTAATTTTTCGTGTATTTTGTACACTTTTTGACTTGGGTCAGCAAGAATAAAAGCTTAAGAGCAAATAATAATAAAAAAACAAACGAAAATCAAATAAAAAGAAGATAGAAGAGCGACAGAAGAGCGTTGTCTGTGAAGGGTTTGCGCTGCCAAAGGAGTTATTAATATTAATGAGCTGTTTTGTGACTTCATCATGTATCATTTGCACTGTCGATTTATTTCATTTGAATGATTTCCTACGCCTTTATTTTTTTCAGGCTTCCTTTTTTTGGTTTTTCACGCTTTTATTAACTTTGAGCAAATCGCTGACGTAAGCAAATATTGACGCACTTGGATCTTTTAAGTAGCAAATGATAAACGATGGCAAACAAGGAAAAAAAAAAACTTATATAAGAAAAATTAAACGTAAGCAAAAAAAAAGAAAAAACAAAAGCAAATAAATCATTAATGCTTAATGCATTTAATTGTTGAAAAACTTTACCGTTTTTCTTCACTTCCGGTCACATTTGTGTGTTCCTTCTCGCTCGCGCTTCTTTACGCCTTCTTTCACAATAATTAATGCAAAACACATTGTAAGCAAATGAGAAATTCTTGCTTAAATGTTAATTATTATTTTATTATTGTTTTCGTTGTTGTTGTTGTTGTTGTTGTTGCTGTTGTTTTTTCTGTCCATTAAGCCACCGAACAAAGGAAAAGAAAAGAAAAATGAAAATTATAATTTTACTGTTTTTAATTGATTTTCAGTGTTGTTGTTTTTGTTGTTATTGTTGTTGTTTTGCATAATACTTGAAGCGTGTTGAATACAATGTCAACACACGCACACACACGCGTGGCATATAAAAAGCCAACACACACACACACTCACACACTCACACACGCAAATAAAATTTATTATATCAGACAACAAAAAAAAAACACAGAAGGAAGAAGTTTTTTGCTGCTTTGCCGAAGCTTTTATACTCCGATCAGGAATATTATATAAAAGTATACTTTATATATATGTATGTATATGCAAACTTCATAATAAAGTGAATGTGCTTTTGCAAGTGTAGAAAAATAAAAAAGGCAAATGAAGAATGAAAATGTCCTTTTGTCGCTCGCATGTGAAAACGCAATTTCCCACAATGACTTTTCCTCATGAGAGCCACGCGCGTTTTGCAAATGAGTACAAAGCGTTGAGCACTTCAAGAAAAGCACAAACCAACAACAACAACAACAACAACAACAACGAAATAAAAGTACATTTTATTTATCGTTTAATTAAGTGTAAAAAAAAGGTGATTGTAAAATGTTTGAATGCTTAAAAAAGCGACATTTGAGCGACGCTTTTGTGCGATATTGCAACGTTTTATTGTTGCATTGTCTGTCACAGACAATAACGAACGACAATGCGAAATTTCATGCCTTTCATTAATTCATTTAAATTACTTTGATTGAAATAAATAAAAAATGTTAAAAGCAATAAATGCAAATGCAAATGACATGCAACGCTCCGAGCGAAGCTTTCAATTGTCGCAAAGTTCAATGCACATGACTTGACAACTTTATGGCCATTACAACAACAACAACAACAACAACAACAACAGCAACGGCAACAACAAGAAGGAGAGTGCCAACGCCAAAGGACTTAATAACAAAGTACTGTAAATGCATAAGCAAACACATTAGAGGGCGTGACATTCTTTCGATTGCTTCGCTTTGCTTTGTGTTGTTGTTGTTTGTGCTTGTGCTTGTATTTGTGCTTGTGTGAGCGCGAGTGATGTAGAGTCGTTGCGTCGTTAATGTGCGTCATCAGCAGCAACGCTTTCATCATTATCGTCGACATCAGCATCAACATCGCCATCGACTGCCATAAGTAGCTGAACACAAAGATATCTTTTATCTACTTAAACTGCTTACAGCTTTTCTTGCTACTTTATTTATAGCATTTTTATGGTTTTACGCGCTCTCCGTCTCTTTCACACACACTTACTTTCGCACATTTCATTTCACTTCATTCGTACTTTTATTTGTTGATAAAACGCACACGATAAATTCATGCGCTGCAACTGGCAATGCAAGCCACGCCATGAGCAGCGGTAGGGGGTTGTGAGGAGCGAAATAAAGACAGGGAATTGGCAGGATTTGGCATTGCAATGGATTTGTCCTTCCTCCA
Source organism: Phortica magna (assembly GCA_037044515.1). Classification (NCBI taxonomy): domain Eukaryota; kingdom Metazoa; phylum Arthropoda; class Insecta; order Diptera; family Drosophilidae; genus Phortica; species Phortica magna. The sequence continues at coordinate 28,294 of JBAMBP010002662.1, forward strand.
TTTTTATGCTTGAATTATATTTGCTTGCGAAAAGTGCTGTGTTGGCGTTAATGTCATTGCAAGACGCCGTTGAACTGAGCAATGAAGCCGTCTTTCCATCTGTCCGTCCGTCTTTATGTGCCATAAACTATGATTTAAGCTTACTTATGCGCTCTCTGATTTGAACAAGTCCTTTAAAGTCATAAAACTTAAGTCAATTTATTCTTAGCTTCCTTTCTGCGTTTGCTTTTTTCCTTTTGTTATGCGTGAATGTGCCAATAAGTAATGAAAAACATGAGCACAAAAAAAACACGAGAACAAAAGCAATAAAACAACATGATGAAAATAATATAAAAAACAAGAAAATCCATCAAATCGAATGTTATTAAATCATAATAAGCTCACTTGCTTAAGACAATTGACAGTTCGACAATTCAAGAGGATTTCATTGTATTTTCGGCTTTCATTTTATTATTTATTTCATTTGTTCTCTTCATGCTGTTGGCGTTTGTTGTTGTTCAGGACAAGAAGTCTCGTTAAATCATGTTTCTTAATAAAAATCATAGTTGCCTGCGTACATGTCTGACATTTGTTTTGGGCATTTTTGTTCATTGATACATTTTTGTTAATTAATTCGAATTGTTCTTCATGTTTATTTATTTTGTGTGTTCATAAGTCATTAAAATTTATTTCAGGCCCAAAAATTGTTGTTCAATTCTGTTTAAATTTTTTTTTGTATTTGCTTTATAATAATTTGATCTCATAAGCCATGAAACCACACAAAAATTCGCTCAAATTATCAAAAACAACCAACAAACATTCAAGTGCACATGAAAGTTCACATTAATTTACAAAACTACGAACATTTTCAAATAATAGTAAAATGCATAAAATTATAAAGTAAAAATCACAAAAATTTGGAAATTTGCCAAAATAAAAATTCCAATTTTATGCATTTTACTATTATTTGAAAATGTTCGTAGTTTTGTAAATTAAAGTGAACTTTCATGTGCACTTGAATGTTTGTTGGTTGTTTTTGATAATTTGAGCGAATTTTTGTGTGGCTTATGAGATCAAATTATTATAAAGCAAATACAAAAAAAAATTTAAACAAAATTGAACAACAATTTTTGGGCCTGAAATAAATTTTAATGACTTATGAACACACAAAATAAATAAACATGAAGAACAATTCGAATTAATTAACAAAAATGTATCAATGAACAAAAATGCCCAAAACAAATGTCAGACTTGTACGCAGGCAACTATGATTTTTATTAAGAAACATGATTTAACGAGACTTCTTGTCCTGAACAACACCAAATGCCAACAGCATGAAGAGAACAAATGAAATAAATAATAAAATGAAAGCCGAAAATACAATGAAATCCTCTTGAATTGTCGAACTGTCAATTGTCTTAAGCAAGTGAGCTTATTATGATTTAATAACATTCGATTTGATGGATTTTCTTGTTTTTATATTATTTTCATCATGTTGTTTTATTGCTTTTGTTCTCGTGTTTTTTTTGTGCTCATGTTTTTCATTACTTATTGGCACATTTACGCATAACAAAAGGAAAAAAGAAAACGCAGAAAGGAAGCTAAGAATAAATTGACTTAAGTTTTATGATTTTAAAGGACTTGTTCAAATCAGAGAGCGCATAAGTAAGCTTAAATCATAGTTTATGGCACATAAAGACGGAGGGACAGATGGAAAGACGGCTTCATTGCTCAGTTCAACGGCGTCTTGCAATGACATTAACGCCAACACAGCACTTTTCGCAAGCAAATATAATTCAAGCATAAAAAAGGAGGAAGGACAAATCCATTGCAATGCCAAATCCTGCCAATTCCCTGTCTTTATTTCGCTCCTCACAACCCCCTACCGCTGCTCATCGCTGGGCTTGCATTGCCAGTTGCAGCGCATGAATTTATCGTGTGCGTTTTATCAACAAATAAAAGTACGAATGAAGTGAAATGAAATGTGCGAAAGTAAGTGTGTGTGAAAGAGACGGAGAGCGCGTAAAACCATAAAAATGCTATAAATAAAGTAGCAAGAAAAGCTGTAAGCAGTTTAAGTAGATAAAAGATATCTTTGTGTTCAGCTACTTATGGCAGTCGATGGCGATGTTGATGCTGATGTCGACGATAATGATGAAAGCGTTGCTGCTGATGACGCACATTAACGACGCAACGACTCTACATCACTCGCGCTCACACAAGCACAAATACAAGCACAAACACAAACAACAACACAAAGCAAAGCGAAGCAATCGAAAGAATGTCACGCCCTCTAATGTGTTTGCTTATGCATTTACAGTACTTTGTTATTAAGTCCTTTGGCGTTGGCACTCTCCTTCTTGTTGTTGCCGTTGCCGTTGCTGTTGTTGTTGTTGTAATGGCCATAAAGTTGTCAAGTCATGTGCATTGAACTTTGCGACAATTGAAAGCTTCGCTCGGAGCGTTGCATGTCATTTGCATTTGCATTTGCATTTATTGCTTTTAACATTTTTTATTTATTTCAATCAAAGTAATTAAAATGAATTAATGAAAGGCATGAAATTTCGCATTGTCGTTCGTTATTGTCTGTGACAGACAATGCAACAATAAAACGTTGCAATATCGCACAAAAGCGTCGCTCAAATGTCGCTTTTTTAAGCATTCAAACATTTTACAATCACCTTTTTTTTTACACTTAATTAAACGATAAATAAAATGTACTTTTATTTCGTTGTTGTTGTTGTTGTTGTTGTTGTTGGTTTGTGCTTTTCTTGAAGTGCTCAACGCTTTGTACTCATTTGCAAAACGCGCGTGGCTCTCATGAGGAAAAGTCATTGTGGGAAATTGCGTTTTCACATGCGAGCGACAAAAGGACATTTTCATTCTTCATTTGCCTTTTTATTTTTCTACACTTGCAAAAGCACATTCACTTTATTATGAAGTTTGCATATACATGTAAATAAAGTATACTTATATACATACATATATTCTTGATCGGAGTATAAAAGCTTCGGCAAAGCAGCAAAAAACTTCTTCCTTCTGTGTTTTTTTTTTTGTTGTCTGATATAATAAATTTTATTTGCGTGTGTGAGTGTGTGTGTGTGTGTTGGCCTTTTATATGCCACGCGTGTGTGTGCGTGTGTTGACATTGTATTCAACACGCTTCAAGTATTATGCAAAACAACAACAATAACAACAACAAAAACAACAACACTGAAAATCAATTAAAAACAGTAAAATTATAATTTTCATTTTTCTTTTCTTTTCCTTTTTTCGGTGGCTTAATGGACAGAAAAAACAACAGCAACAACAACAACAACAACAACAACAACAACAACAACAACAACGAAAACAATAATAAAATAATAATTAACATTTAAGCAAGAATTTCTCATTTGCTTACAATGTGTTTTGCATTAATTATTGTGAAAGAAGGCGTAAAGAAGCGCGAGCGAGAAGGAACACACAAATGTGACCGGAAGTGAAGAAAAACGGTAAAGTTTTTCAACAATTAAATGCATTAAGCATTAATGATTTATTTGCTTTTGTTTTTTCTTTTTTTTTGCTTACGTTTAATTTTTCTTATATAAGTTTTTTTTTTTCATTTGTTTGCCATCGCATTTGCTACTTAAAAGATCCAAGTGCGTCAATATTTGCTTACGTCAGCGATTTGCTCAAAGTTAATAAAAGCGTGAAAAACCAAAAAAAGGAAGCCTGAAAAAAATAAAGGCGTAGGAAATCATTCAAATGAAATAAATCGACAGTGCAAATGATACATGATGAAGTCACAGAACAGCTCATTAATATTAATAACTCCTTTGGCAGCGCAAACCCTTCACAGACAACGCTCTTCTGTCGCTCTTCTATCTTCTTTTTATTTGATTTTCGTTTGTTTTTTTATTATTATTTGCTCTTAAGCTTTTATTCTTGCTGACCCAAGTCAAAAAGTGTACAAAATACACAAAAATTAATCATCGACGGTTCCGCAGTGTCCTTTTGTCTGTCTGGCCGTCTGTCTGTCTGTCCGTCTGTCTGTCCCACTGTCAATCTGTCTCGCACAGGCCTGCGTTGGTCCTTTTTCAGTCGACCCCCAACAGACATGTTTCATTTTGCGCGTAATTTACTCAATTGGCAAAAAAATTACATGGCAACAAATAAAATTATTGCATTCTTCGACGAACGTTCAATAAGAATGTGTGTGTGTGTGTGTGTGTGTGTGGTTCTGTATCTGTGCAATGGTTTGTTAAGACCACAAATTGCGTTCGAACTCCCTTGAAAAATCAGAATTTTCATTACTGTAAATCGCTTCTTGTTGCTCATCATCCCCTGCTCCTCATCAACGCAACCCTTGTTTGGCTTGGTTAGCCGCTTCAAGTTTACTTAAAAAGTAAAATAAAAGAAAGTTGATTTATTCAGCAAAGAATTTAGAATACCATCTCAATTTTAAATTCACAGAATATATGTATGAGTAACTATCTCTTCTAGCTTAAGATATATAAATGTTATAGAAACTTCATATACGAGTAGTGCATTGTTATTTAGGGCTATGACATTTTAAAGTGCCGAATTACCAGAGTCTCCCATCCGATTTTCATGTTTTGTTCAACTGCCGAAGCTCATGTGTACTTCCTTTTAAAGTTTTTGGCTCCTCTACTTTTCTAGAACTCTTGGGGAGAACAAACGGACCGGCAGACGATTCTGCCCAAACCGATTTCTCTTATCGTCCTGAGCATTCTCACATATACTCTATGGGGTCTTACTGCCCTTCTTCTATGTTTTACACACATTTGCTCTCAGGCTGCGCATGGCAAAAAAAGTCTTACGTTTCTCTTAAATAAATCTATGTTAATAATTTCTTTAATCATTTTGCAACCAATTTATTCAAGCGCAAAGCGTAAAAGCGCTCAAAGTATTAAAGTCATTTGTTCCTCACACAACTTGGTTTATTTTTCTTTTTCGGTGCGAAATTTGCAACATTAAAATAAATGTACGAAAAAAGTTGTGCGCATTTAACACAAATTTGTTTATGCGTTCGAAGTTCGCACTAAATTTCAACTTTAAATCGTTCCGGCAACAACAACTTTTTTAATAAAAGTCACTAAAGTTCAACCAACGAAAAGTTCCTTCAACGAAAAAAGCAAAAATAATAACTTAAAAAGAAAAAAAAGAGAAGTGAGCGCAGAAGGACCAACTAAGTAAACAATGAGCTGAGTTAATCGAGTTGACATTACCGCCGACTGTGAAATTTGCCATCAAAGCATTTTTGATTTAAGATAGCAGAGAGAAGAGCCAACAGAAAAACCGCTATGAGGAAAAGAACAACAAATTGTAATGACTGTTTTTTTTGGACAAATGTGAGACAAGCACTGAATTGCTGCCAAAAAGGGAGAATCGAAATGATGGCAGAGACGAAAGCCAAGAAATACTTTTCAAGAACCACGTACAATTTATGATAATGCAGTGCAGCGTCGACAGAGCAACAAGCCAACACACACACACACACACACATACACCAAGCCATGGATAAGTGCTGTCCAGTGCATGTTGTGGCAAGCACACACACACACACACTCACACACATGCACAAAGACGTTTCTTAGCCAAAAACTAAAATGGGTTAAAGTGCAAGTATAACATTTCATTTCGTTTCGCTTCAGTTTATTTCTTTCCATTCTCGCTTAGTTTTTTGGTTTGCCTTTTATTTTTGTTTGTTGTTGTTGTTGTTGTTGGTTGGCAAATTTACAACAAACACCCGCAATAAAGCAAAGAGCAAACAAGCACAAGAAGAAGAAGAAGCACAAGCACCGACCGGAAATGGTGCAAGACAAAACGGAGCTAAGCTGGTCACGCTGCGCTTTTGGCATTCCGTTCGTTTTATGCTCCTGGTCGTTGCGCTTGCATCGTAAATAAGCCAAGCAAACATTGTTGGCCTTCTTCTTCTTCTTCTTCGGTCTCGGCTTCTCCGTTTACAACTCTCATCTGCTGCGCTGCACTTCATGTGTGTGTGTGTGTGTGTTTTGCTGTTTACTTGCCTCGATTCGCAGCTTGCAGCAGCCGGCAATGCTCAAATGGATATCCTTGACACACACACACACACACACACACACACACGGACATCTGCTATTGTTATTGCTATTGCTATTGTTGTTGTTGTTGTTGTTGCCGCCGTGCGTTGTATCATTTAACTTATTATTGACCGCACATAAGAGCCGATGTGCATGCGCTTCATTTTCATGGCCAACCATTGCAGCCTTGGCTCCTTGCACTCGATACTTGTCGCTTTTGGCAACTTTGCTTCTTCGCTCCACTCTGCGCAAGCGTTAAACTTTGATTCGATTCGAGCGCATTTGTGCCAACACGTGTTCACCGCAATTGAGTGAGATTTCCAGCTCCTTCGCCTGCTTGAGTTATTTCATACTTTGTGTGCTTCGATTGTGCATTCCATGGCCCCACAAACAAACACAACCAGCTCGGCGATATTTACTTCGTTGACGCTCGTCACTTACACAGTATAATAATTTGAACTTGTTGTTCTGCTGCTCCTTCTTGTTGCTCGTTATCATACACAAGCGTTCATTTGCATTTGTGAACAACGAAATTGCTCATCTTTTCCTCGGCATGTTCTTCTACCCGGCAAACCTCAAACAACAAAAAGATATGTTGTTTTGAGCCCTCACGTAACTGTTGGCGTTATGCGATTCCATATTATTGGATTTAATCCTATAACGGATAGCTGACAATTTCTTTTCCCCAAGCTACCGTTTTGTGTTTGCTTTGGCAGTTGGCAGTTGGCTTAACTTGAAGACGGACTGACGGTTTTGTGCCGTTTGCGTTTTCAAATGCGTTGCGACTTAAAGTGACATATTTGTGGCTGTCTTCTTGTGATTATGATTATTACCTTTTTTTTCTTTCAATCAGCAATGATTGAGTTGCTCAGCAGTGCATTAGTGACACTAAGTAGATTTGCTTGGCATTTGTCTTTGTCATTGAAGCGTTTTTGTGTGCAATTGAGCGAAGTTTTATCACAAAAACAGTCGAATACAAACATCACAGCCAAATAAACGTAAGCGCCCTCTAGCGGCCGGACAAGAGCCTATGCTCTTACAATATGGTCAGCCTGTTTATAACATGTGCTGAGCGCACGGGTGCCATGATTAGTCCAATCAGATTAAACAGTTTCATGCAAACATATTTCAGCTGAGATTTCGTTGTTTCATCATGCGCCCGTTTCAAGTTGTAGTGTGGGGCGTGGGGCATGGGGCATGGGGCGTTTTGTATTGTTAATGTTGCCTACAAATTAAATAAAACTTGCCATCAAATCTATTTATTATAATGTACTTAACATTATTACATCGAATGCTTCTTGGAATAAGCACTCAAAGCAATTGTGTGCGCTCCTTGGAGACGATCAATGCCATAATGCAGAAAAACTCACAATTTCACAATTTCACAATTTCACAATTTCCGTAAAGTCATATACATCATAATAATAATCATAAATATGACAAGGCAAAAATTGTGTCAACGCTTTTTTTTTTCAGTTTGTTTTTCTTTTCTTCTTTATAAAAAGTTTCAATCAAATTCAATGCTGAGATGAGGTCGCATAAAAAAAACGATACTACAAACACTTGACAAAGAAAACAAACACTTCAATCCACTTGAAGATGAAGAGTAGCGAGAAAAAAAAGAAAGCAAAAATATGAAAACACGCGTAACATTGCATAAAACATCAAACTTCGGTGGACAAAATGAAAAAAGAAATGTTAAAAATAAAAGCAGAAGGAAAAAAGGTAAACTTATAACGCGTGTAATCATGACAGGTGCAACGTGGACTGAGGCGAGAAAAAGGAAAAGTTGAGCGACGCTGACACAATTTCCCGCCAGAATTCGCAGCAACAGCTTACGGCATACATATAGGCAGAAAAGAAAAAAAAGTATATGTGGCGAAAGTATTTCGCGACAAAATTTATATGAAATGTAAGCAGTTGTTGTTGTTGTTGTTGTTGCTGCTGTTCTTGTGCGCCATGCCTATATTGTTGTATTTTACAAACGAGCATATGAAACATACACAAAACATGAACATGAAACACAACACAATGCTTGAGCATGTTGGCCGTCGGGCGAGCGGCTTCACTTATTAAAGCAGTGAAAAGCACCGAGCAACCAAAAGTATGCAATACAAAAATCAACATTTGACACTATCAGCGGCAATGCGTGCAATGAAACTGTGTGAGCGAGAGCGCAGACAAGTTAAGCGTTCCCTTTTTGGTGTACATGAGTATGAGCGAAATGAAAAATAAGTTGAAGAACAAAAATTGCAAAGTGGCATGACTAGAGAGACAACAAGCGAAAAAAGAAAATATAAATAATCGCACACACACATAATGTCGACAATGTCCTTTCACGACATGTAAGGACGTTGACGAGCATATGGTAAGAGTATGTGTGTGTGTGGGTGGATGGTTGTGTATGTGTCAGTGTGACTGTTGTGGCGCATTAAGTGAATCTGCATGAATATTTCAAAAGGTTTGCGGCTTGCATGATGATGGTTAAAATATGCGCAGAAGACTTTAGTTGGAGTTACAGTGGCAAGCATGAAACTGCAATGAAATTAACAGCGTAAATGAATAAAAAGTGGCACGAACATACGTTCTGTGTGTGAGTGTGTGAGCGTGTGTGTTTGAATGTAATGAGCACGTCCCATTGAAGAGAATTTCTTTTTGTGTGCATTTTCTTTAGCAAAACATAAATTAATGTCATGCAAATAACGAATGCAAGCCAGCAGCGTCAACTACTTGCTTTTTACAACGTATGAATTCAAAGTATACAAATAATAGAACAAATACAATTTACCCTTCATAAAAATGCTAATGTTTATGTGTGTATGAAAGTTTGCTGCCTTATGCATTTTTGCTCGCGAGTTAAAATTATCGCAAGAAAAAGATTTCTTGAAGAATTTCTGCAACAAAAAATGAACCCACACAAGCGATAAGGTCAGGCAATCATTAGTATGCATTTTCCAGTATTTTTGCTTTATGGTTCTCTTGGTTGATGTAAGAAATGGAATTGACTTATTCAAATGAGTTACAACAAACAGCAAAACGCCAAGAAACGTATGAGCAAAAAGAAATTATACAAAGAATTTTTCGATTTTTTGCAGAACACAAAAATTAAATTTTATTGTGAATTGCGGCAATTAGATTGAAAGTTTCTTAAAAGATTTAAATCTTGAAAAAAAAAACACGGTTTTGTAGGAAACGTCTAAAGCGTTGATAATGCTTAGTTACCATATGCCTTCCAATAAAAACAATAAACTTTTCACGTGTTAAATAAGCGTTTTGATTAAATAAATAACAAATAATCTATCAATCATCAAAATGATTTAATGTGATATTGAAATCACTCTCCCCGACGGGGAATTGAACCCCGGTCTCCCGCGTGACAGGCGGGGATACTGACCACTATACTATCGAGGACGTTGAATCTCTGTTAACAAATGCTGTACATAAATACATTTCATATACTAACTTTGGAAATCACAGTACTGTAATATTAACATCTGTTAAAGACAACTCATAAGATTATGTAAACTTTAACAT
>JBAMBP010002663.1:0-27303 GCA_037044515.1 Phortica magna
CGTTATAAGAAATTTTCAAGCATCTGATTTTGGAAATTACAGTTGTGTTGCTGACAATGCTTTGGGTAGAACAAAAAAGTACATTGAAGTATCCGGAAGGCCCGGCCCTGCTGACTTTATTTCTCCTGCACTGAGCGGATTTTTAGATCATTACAACTTAACATGGACAATAGAATCTATTCCAGTTCTAGAAGAAATCAAACTACTTTATCGCAGGCTTCTAGTAAGTTGAAAAAGTGCATGTGTTCACACAGATTAATTAATTTTTAAAATGTTTTTTTTAGATGAACGAAACCTATCAACATCCTGGAAAATGGCATGAATTCCATATCAAACCAACACCTATACGAACTGATGGCACATACTTTCTAATGTCGTATGTCATAAGAAATTTAGAGCATAACGCGGTTTATGAAGCTATTGTTCAAGCCAAAAATAAATACGGTTGGAATGAGGTGATTATTAAATATATATGTTTCTAAACATATCTTTCAAACTTCTTCTTGTATTTATATGTTCATATTTAAGATAAGCGACATCCACCAATTTTACACGAGAAATCACGATCTTCTCCTAGATATCGATATGGAATATAAAATGGGAATATCCAACTCCGAGGATCTAGTCAGAGTATCAACGATAGCTGCTCTATTATATGTTGTAGTAGTTTTGGTAAATATTTAAAACGTCTGGCTCATTTAAGTTAGATATTTTTTTTGAAATGTGCCTTATATGTATTAATCGGATAAGTTCAGAACACCTTCCATCTTATTTATTTTTTAGCTATTTTGTTTACTTTCAGTTTGTAATAATTACAATGAATGATATCTTTATTAGATTTTTAATGAAATTATAAAAGCATCTTGTTAATTGTGTATATCAGATGTTTTTAAACTAAATTTATAAAAGTTTTCATGATTGTTTATGAGTCTGTTCCAAAGAGCACAATCTACACTCCACATGTGCAAGATATGTAATGAGTTGCCGCATCACTCAAATTCAAAGTAAATTCATGTTCGTTTAACTCACGTTTATTTGTTTTCAATGAATGTTCAATATAAAACTCGCTCTATTAATAATTTTAACAAATTCATTAATTTTTAATTTATACATAATATTTTTATTAATGCTAAACTTCTACGGTGCATTATCAGCTATCGTAAAACGTGTAAAAACTGCGCAGCACAGATCATATGAAGAGAACTTATATGTACGCAGTAACACAACAGCTGAAAATGCGCGGTATCCCCATTTTTCGTAGACGCAAGTCAAGTATATAAGATTTAATCAGTGCTCTCAACGAAATGAATTGAAGAAAAACAAACAACAAATTTACGCTGATATACATTATTACATACATACATTACTTTTTGTGTATCTCTTTTAAGTTATGTCTAGCTACTACAGTTATTGAAAAAGCAAAAATAAGAACTTACCTTTCTCAAAAGAATTGATAGACCCGTCATTTGGTAGTTTTGCCTGGAAAATTTTCCGGGAGTTTTAAAAAATTGGTATCCCTATGTATTTTGGGGTGCTCTTTCCGAATTTCGACTTTGCAACCTCGTATCTCCGTCGCTCGAGCCGCCATTTTTTTATATCTGTTTTTTCACCATATCTCCATTTTGGGACATCTGGCCGCAAAAACATCTCAATGCTAAATTAAACTAGACTTAATTTCTTACAATTTATGTTCAGTCCTTCTTTTACGTAAAATTAATAGTTTCGTCGTGCGAGCGCCTCAAAGCGTACAAGTTTTGAGCCTTGATTTCATACATTTTGTGTGGGGTCCAATATTTCTATATTTCAAAATTTTTTTTGTGTTTTGTGTTGAGATTTAATGTTATATTAATCGTCTATAATGAGAAAAACGTTTCAAATTCGAGTGCAGACTTTCAAATCCAGGCCAACCATTTGTTCATCAAAAATTGCACAGCAAAATTATTAAAATTTTTAAAATTTTGGACTAATAACAACAATGTCAAATCCCATACAAAATGTATTAAATCGCAAAGTGAGCAAGTATACAAAACTGCTACCCTTTGTGGCGCTCGGACGACGAAACTATGGGAAATTTCTCTAGTTTAATTTAGCACTGAGATGATTTTGCGGTCAGATGTCCCAAAATGAAGATATGGTGAAAAAAACGATTTTAAAAAAATGGCGGCTCAAGCGGCGGAGATACGAGGTGGCAAAGTTGAAATTCGGAAAGAGCACCCCAAAATACATAATGATAACAATTTTTTAAAACTCCGGAAAAATTTCCAGGTAACCCGTCTTTTTATGCCGAAATGACTGGACTATGAACTGAATTTAAATTAAAAAAATTGTAATTCATCTGTTCTCGATGTTTTTGGCCGTGATCGTCAAATGGTCGTGCTAACACCTATAATCAATCGAATTTGACTCAATTAATTTACGATGTATTTTTATTGAAAAATAACAAAAAATGTCGCTTTACACTAAAACGCACATTTACTATTGGTTCCAAAGAAATTAATTTTCTCGATTATGATTATACAAGACCACATCTTTATTGTATCAGTTCCCGTTGACAAAAATTTAAAATTTCAAGTCAATAATTACACAAACAAATAATACCTACTTCAAATATTCCAAGACAGTCGAATATTATTATCCTCGCCGCTACTTAAAACGAGTGTTATAAGATGCTATAAAAATATGGGCGTGACCCCTCCTACCTAGAAAAACGTTTTATATCTTGAACCAATTAACTAGAAGAGCAAAAATCGGATTATGTGAATTAAGTGGAAATTAAATAAGTTTCGATGAAAAAATTGGCCTAAAACAAATGTTCATAATTAAAGGTACAGGGTGTTTCGAAGTTGAACTCCATTGTTAATTTTTTTTATATCTTTACAAAGTTTCAACAATTGTGGATCGTTTTATTTTGAATATAAATTAGCATTTTCCAATTTTGAGTTATGCTGTACTCTGGGATTCTTGCAAAGTAAAGTTCCCTAAAAATACATAAGAAGTTGAAAGAGCGATAAATGTTCTGGCAATTTTGAGAGGTCGGCTTTGTATAAAAACTTTGAAGTTGAAAGTACATACATACATATATTAAAACTTACTTTCATAGCTTATATAAAAACGACTTGACGATCACAAATGGATTTTATCAATAAAAAAAGCAGATTTACTCTATCTAGATCCTCATTTGTCATTTTAATTGTGAGAAAGTAAAATCGATACTAAAAATAAAAAAACGGGTTTGGTTTGAAAATAGATAACATCTAATATCTAAAACGTTTTTAAGAAAATTCAACATTATATTAAAATATAAAACTTAGAACATTGATTTTATTTTAATTCATATAAATAAATATTTCTGATGTTGACAATTTTTTAAAGTGTGCTTGAAGTGACATTATTTTCCTTATTCACACCGTTATGGAAATCTTTGTACAACTGTCAGATATACTTTGTTCTCTTTGTCATTAAAACGAATGACACACATACAAATAAAATAATGAACAAACTAACAAAAAAAAGCATTAAGAAACTGCAAATATTCCAACATTCATGAAGTCACGATTTGATACCAGTTTACACAAAAACGAAATTAAGTACTTAATGTACGAATATTTTGTTTTCGGCCTATTAAGTTAAATACGTTGTAAGATAGTTTCGTCAAAGATATCGGGAACTCCTAAAAAATTTAGAAGTATCTGGAAAACTGTTCAATTTGTTTTGTCAACAAGTGGCAGCAGAACTTTAGTATTCTACTTACGACTAAGACTTCTGACTAGCCTGCTAACTTTAGTGACAGACTGTCGTGTTTATTTCCCTTGCGCATCCCCAACGCACAATTGACACATATTTAACAGCCCCTCTCCTTAACTTTACTTTTTTACACAATTTAATTGCTCATATGAATTAAAAACTTAAACATTCAATTACTTTTTTGCGTAAAATCAAAAACTCGTTTTTACAGTTAAATAATTATATTAAAACTTATGTTTTTGCAAATATTAACAATTTGGAGTAAAGTCTTATTATTCCATAAGAGTTTATTGTAGTACTGTGTAATTCTTTTCCATTAACATGGTTTAATTATATCTTAACAATAAAAGACGCGATAAGAAGTAGAACCAATGCTTAAAACTGATCATTTTAACTGGCTCGCTGGTGTATTATTTGTCCGAAATCGGTGTACATACCCGCAGCGAATGAATGAAATGAAACTATTGAAATTATAACGGCGCAAAAGATTCAACTTTATAGTCACAGAAATTACTTAAATACAATTGGACCTAAATTTCATTTGAATTCACATTTTCAGCATTCCATTAGACCTGTGTTTGCAATAAGTATGAAATAACGAAAGTTGAGAGTGCTCACGCTATGAGTAGCTCAAGAATTTCTTGCTTTGACTAAGGAAGCTGTTAGATTTACCTCTTGTTATTTGATACGTGTTGTAGTGTTTGTACAGAAGTAATAACTTTTACCTAGAGGTAAAAGACATCTCACTTCAATTTGTACACATGAGACATTACCGATGTCGTAATATAAAGTTTTCGTGAGCTAATCTTTACCTCTTGTTATTTTACTTTCTGGTACAGATGAATGCATGTTGTCTAGTGACCAGTATGCACTTAAGTACATACTAAACATACACAGACATATGGATATGCAAAAAATAAACAATTGGTAGTGCAATTCTCAAAAGCTAATGTAAATTAATATATGTAAGTATGTATTCATAAAACTACAATTTAAAAATTTAGTAACCATAATGTTGAAATCAATCATCAAAAATTATGACTACAATTTAGACAAAGACTTTAAGAATTTTTATATATACTTGTGAAATAAAAATATAAATGAAATGAATTTTTGAGAAAAAATATGCTGCCCCTTAAAGTTCACTTCAATTAAAATAGTAAAATTTTCTGAAATCAGCGTACAGTAAATCGGAAATGAAGTATTCCTTAAGTTGATAATGTAAATAAAAATATTACAATTAACAGAATGTATATAAAATAAAATCTAACCTTAGTATATATTACAATTAAGGAAATTAGGTAATAAAATGGTACTAAAATTATAAATATCATATATTCTTAGTCCTGTTTTTCGGACAATAGATACAATTTTTGATATCTAACTATCAATATTTTTTTGACTACTACTTCATTTGTATTGCAAATTACCTAGCAAAATGGTTTAAACAACATAAAAAATCCCGAAACTGTATATTTATTTTACAACAATGATGCTAGCTTAAAAGGTCATTAATTCGTAGAAGTTTTTATTACATTACATTAAATTTTAAGTTTTGTGAAAATGTAATTGTCGTCTTTGCAAAAATAAAAAATTTAAGCCTTTTCACGACGATGTTGAAGAGATAGGCAATTGCAACACTTCCAGGTTTAAATAAAAAGCTCAAACCAGAGACATAAATCTACGAATTCGAGTGGGTATATATTTTATAAACATGGTATAACCACTGTTGGACTTTGATCCAACTTACTTAGTAAGAGCTAATGATCATAGTATTGTAGTCTTAAAGAATATATATAATCTTAACTGGAAAAGTAAAAAATATGTAATTTACCACAACTAGTATACAAGTGCAATAATAAAAGTAAAATTAGAAATATAATACATTCACATATATAATTCAATATATATAATACGTAATTGTATTAGATATTAATTAAATTAGATTTTAAGAAAAGGAGCCAGTCCCTTCGATCCCATTACAGAATCTTTTTATCACAAAATTTTGCTTTCCTCAAAATTTGGATATAAGACTTACTCTTTGAATGTTTCAAATATTGTATGATTCTGTAAACTAAGGACTATAAAACTTAAATTTATTATAGATGTAGAAGCACATTCAATAAATACTTAGAAAACATTTAATGTAAAATAAAGCAATTCATATCATTTCAATAATCATTCAAAATAATTTTGTTATTTACCTTAGCAAAAAATTGCTTTGCCTTGCAAGGAAATTTTTTTAAACAATATAATGTTTAAATATATACATAGGGATCGTACACAAATTACGTCACCGATTTTTGACACTTTTTAACCCCCCTCCTCCGCTCGGTGACCACATTTGTACAAGAAAAGTCACCAAATTTGTCTAAGCAACTACAAAGACCTCCCTCCTACCTCCTAAAACATTCACTTAATATGAGCGGTTTTGACCTATGGAAACGTCATAGGTCAAAACCGCTGACTTGGTTATAGAGATAAATAATTATTTTATGATCCGTCAACTCTGGTTTCTCAAAGAAGATTCGAGTGAAGATGTACGTTTTTATTTCATTCTGCGCTAATAAAGTACATTACAATTTCCGTTATTGATGCTTTTTTAGCATCACATCCATTTTTATACCCTATACCTTATTGTTATAGGGTATTTTAGTTTTGGGCACCTCCGACTATACAAAGAATATATATTCTTGATCGGTATCAAAAGAGAAGTCGATTTAACCATGACCGTCTGTCTGTCTGTATGTCCGCCTGTCCGTATGAACGCATCGATCTCTTTGCATGTATGCTATTGCAATTGAGAATAATTTAAAAAAAGAGAAACTATTAAATAAAAAAATTATAAATTACAATAAAGAAACAGTAAAGAATTGTAGTCAAGAGTGCTCGACTTCGACATACCCTGTACCTTCAATATGTGACGACTGGAGGATAGACTCGTGATGCTCGGCAGCAGATCAAGTTTGAATGGTTTTGAGCCAAACCCACTCCTTCCCACCCAACCAGCTACGCCTACTTTTTGAAAAGGCTATAACTTGAACATCAGAAACGCTAGAATCATGAAAGTTGGTAGGTAGACTAAGTATGAAAAGTTCTATAAAACCGCATATCACAATTTTACCCCTCGCTTTCATTACCCCTCAAAAGGTGTTTTATTGTTAATTACTATATCTTCAAAACCGTGAAAGGTACGGACTTGAAATTTTGAATGCAGACTCAGTAAATACATGTCCTTAGAATACCCCTCTGCATTTTCGACTACCCCTCAAAGACCGACAAACTTAAATATTTGGTAAATTCCACTTTTTTTTTACAAAAATTTGTATATCTCCACAACTATGAAATATACGAGTCTGAAATTTTGTATGCAGGTTCAGTTAATATACGTTCTTGAAACTGCATACCGAAAAACACCCCTTTATTTGATGGCGTCCCCCCTCAGAGACCAGCAAACTCGAACTTTTCGTAAATTCCTCACTTTGGACTGACTTTTTTGATATTTGGAACATCATTTTAATGGGTGATGCCAAATATACAATTTTTTTTAATTGGGACGTCACACCTCCTTTCGTGTGTGCAGGGTATTATATGGTTGAGTATGCTCAACTATACCGCTCTTACTAGTTTTAAAAGTAGTTAAATCAATTATGTTTTAAAATTCATGGTCCCGGCCATAGAGGGATATATCACGAAGATTTTACAAAAAAATTAGAGTAAGTCAGATGGCTAGAACTGGAGATATAATGTCATCCACGTCGAAAAAGCTAGTTTCCATAAAAACGCGTTTAAAGTTTCAAGCGTATATCTCGAAATTACTTTTTATCATACAAAGTGGTTTGCAAAAACCTTTTTTAAGAGAGAAGTACAACTTTTCTCAGGCTCAATCTAAAAAATTTGATGTTGTTTGTTATAATGGTGACTGGGGTAAACATCTCCAGAAAGCATTTAATTATATTCTAAACGTCCACCAAACTAGTAATATGTTTTCATGTTTCTATCGCTTTTGCTGTTTGAGTTATAGCCTTTTCAAAAAGTAGGCGTAGCTGGTGAATATTTCTTAACCAATTGACTTGAAACTTCATACTTATGTAGTCGTGATGACTATTTTCATAAAAATTAGGCATACCACCGCCCACTTTTAGCCAAAATAACAATGAAAATCGTTGTGTAGGCTTCAAAGATAAAAAGAAATAGTATTCTTAAGAAAAAAATGGGCGTGGCACAAATAAGGGCGTAAAGAGTATAAAACTTTTGGCAAGGCCGAAGATAGCGTTCTTACTGGTTTTAGACAAATAAGGTGATAAAAGTTTGTTGTGGACACAGTGTAACAAAATCCATAGTAAACAGGAGTTTTTGTGTTAATCTACACAAAAAATGTATAGTCGAAACAAAGCTTTAGACAACTTACAATCATTTTCTAAAAATGCTTTTAGTTAATATAATTCAATAAATAATTATATTAAGCTAATACATTTTGTGTGATTTACCCAAAGGATTACAACATGATATACAAAGCCGTATACATTTTTGTGTTAAATTAAACAAAAAACCAGTAAGGAAACTATTTTCGGCTTTCCCGAAACTTATATACATTTGCAAACGTTTTCCCAATTATTCTTATTATAAAATCCTTTTTTTTAATTTTCCAGTTAGAAACATATACGGAGCCATGCCCATTTTCTAATTTGTCTTAACGAAGATAATGTAGTCAAACTTCACTACATTTTGCAATCTTGTATCTCGTCTGCTTACAGAAAAGTCCCATTTTCAAGTTTTTCGCTGTCCGATTGTAATAATTGCAAAATTTGGTCTGTTTATATTTAAAAACAAAAAAGTTTTTCAAACAAAATCCTTCCTTTTGGGTCGAACGTTCTTATGGGAGCTATTAGCTAAAGTATCTTGACCATTTTTGCACCATATCTTTGTTTATGTCATAGTGCAAATTTTCTGGTGATAACTCCAAAATCACACCATATTTCAAGCAAAAAGCGCATTTTTGACCGATCATTCCTATGGGAGCTATATGCTATAGTGGTCCGATCAAAAAAGTTCTAAGATATACAATGCCTGGACATATCTGAAGAGCTTCTGCGTTTACATTTTTTCGATTTGCTTAAAACTCTAGGAAGAGTTTGCACTGATATGTTTATTTGAACTCGTCTCGTCGTGCTGATCAAGAATATATATATTTTATATGGTCGGAGATGTCTTTTTCGCTGCATTGCAAACTTCACGACAAAGTTAATATACTTTTTTGGCAAGAGTACAAAAATGTAATGGGTGGAACCGCTTTTGTTATTAAATTTAGTTGGTAATAGAAATATAAGATTTCCATACAACGACGTAAATTTGATTCTCTTTCTCATCTCTCTTCATTTTGTATGGACCACTGGCCAATAGTCTGATCTCAACGAAACTTTCAGATATTTGATCTGGCATCTATGTAAACTACTAAATAAAATTTTAGCCCTCTATCTTAAAAACAAAAAAGGTTTTCGTACAACGAAGAATATATTTTCTTTCTCTTGCGTTTCTTCGTTTTTTATTACAGGTTGGCCGATCTTGCTTGTTCCGACAAATTATTTGATATATACACAGGTAGACGCACGGACAAGTCTTTATCAACTCATCTTGCCTAGCTGATCAAAAATATATATTCTTTGTGTGGTCGGCCACCCCCGCTTCTATGTGTTACATTGGTAAAAAGCGCAACTGCTAATGGGATGCAAATCATTTCCGCAGGATTTTGTAATATTTTTACTTCCCTAATTTATGTTCAGTCACACTGAGTCGCAAGACTTACATATTTAAATAATGGCAAAAATGTCATTTTGTGACTCATTGTTCCTTTAAGCGATTTTCATTACTTACAACTAGAGTTGTGACAAAATACTTTTCAATAAAATACAAAATACTTTTTAAAAAAAGTTCTTAAGTTCAAAATCCGCAAATACGTATTTTTTATTTTGTATTTGTATTTTAAATACAAGTATTTCAAATATGTCACAACTCTGCTGCTGTGACTCACAGCACAATGACAACATCGACTTTTAAATATTTATTTAATTAATTAATTGTATTATTAAAAGTATTTTGTATTTTATTGAAAAGTATTTTGTCACAACTCTACTTACAACTCGTCCGAAATAGTCACGAATAGTGACGAAAATCGCATTACCACAAGAAAAATCTTTAATGATTAATAAAATACAGAAATAGTGCAGCACTTGACATTTAAGATTGTTTATCGCACGAAACGTATGCGATGTCATATAAAACAAAATAAGAAAAAACTGGTGTAAAAAGTAGAAAACAGGGGAAAGACAAAATTATGTGGATTGACTCTACACCGGCTGGCTTTCAGGAAATACCATCTTGTCTTCTTGAAACCGGACGTGATGGGCTGGCAGCCAAAAAACTTGTTAATACTTGAGCCGATCATTATACGAATATGTCGCTACGAATTATGGACATCCTAACATACCAAGGAGATAAGACCTGAAATTAACATTTAAAATCTTTGTGCGTTGTCTGTGAATGTCTTCGCTTGGACATACTCTGTGTAATGGTAGCGACCAGTGGCGCCGTTGTGTTTGAAATTTAACGAGCTGCTGTCGCAGTTCAGTGTTCCAAAATCTGTGCATGCGATCAACAGCGGATTAGGGATGGTATCCTTGCGTACACTTTTCGATCGTTGGCAACGAGAGATAAATAGTAAACAAATACTTATACAGCAGCTAACTTCTTCTTTTTAGAAGCTTAGCTTCACCTTTAAAAAGCCTAGTTCATCTGGTGCATCCTCTTTGCTGTAAGCTCAACTTGTAAGAACGAACTCTTCTCCTTTAGAATTTTTTTTGGTCATATTGCAAGCACCCCTTCACCTTGACAGCGTTGAACGGAAAATGCACGAGGAACAGGAATACAAATTACCTCTGCAGGACCTCATCTTTTAAGCATCGGTTCCTCAATATTGCAGTTGTCTTGCTTTGTTTGATTAAATTTAAAGAAATTCCGGTAATGATTTAAAAGAAAAGACTATAAAAAAAAATACATAATGAAAGAGGAGAGACAACCACCAATAATATTGTAAAATCAGAACCCTAAAAAAAAAAACAAATCTTACCATAAGCTTATACTGACTCATATCAGTGATTAACATCATGGCGACATCATTTCATTCTGAATTACTTTCGATTTAAATAAGAGTAGTAAAATTTCTTTTGCGTTATATCCATATTGATATGTACCTAGCTTAAAGATTTAATTATGAAGTTAAATGAGTTGGACATTATTGGAACAGGAAACTATGCTTTAAGTTTCTTTTTGTTTAAGTGAGACTGTAAAGAAATAATTATTTGGTTGTTACAACAACTATTTACAGAATGTACATGTCTCGTCTTATAACCTTATTGAATAATTATATTAATAACTTTGTTATTATGTTATAAAACATGATTTGCTGAACTATTATTATATTCCTAGTGACATAGAGATTTTTAATGTGTAGTAAGCATCCTCAATGGGGACTAGCGGTAATAATTAAAGTAAGTCATTGGTAGGGTAGGGTATAGCATGTACGGGTCATTAACATCCTTGACCCCGTTGGACTAAGTATTCCAACAACAATCAACCTTGGTGTATGAGCTTAACGTAAAGTCCTGCCAGTTATAATTACTGTGCGTTTTTTTTTTTCCCCCCGTTTTTTTTTTTAATGGCTTTTGTTTCGAGACTGCAGCTCTCTATTTCAGTAGGGATTCTAAATAATTAAAGTTATGTGAGAGGGTACGAGAGGTAGCAACTTACCCGCTATTCTTCTCGTTTACTCGAAGGAAGATCCGGACGTCTCCTTGACTTCCGCGAAAACATCTATTCTCCCCATGCTTCGGGTTTGTTTTTGGCTAACTTCACAGCTGGCGCTGCCGTGTCTCACCATGAGTCGGACTATTCGCAGCCGGCAAGTTTAAGTAGCGATGTGAAACATCAATGTTTTGAGGTATGAAAATTAAAAACACAGTTATTAAAGATAATTTTTTATAATTCATAATTTTTGGCGCCCAACGTGGGGCAGCTAGAGTGGTTGAGATTAACCTTTTTGATTGGTCATTTTTGTGTAAAATTGTAACCTTAGACTTCTTTAGTTATTAGATATAGTGTTAAGAGTGGTGTTTAGCTACCAATGCATTCGATGCTGAGTGTATTGTCTATGGAATCTGGTTGCTCGACGAAGATTAGGCAACTTGCCTAAATTAAATATAGTTAGTCGTCGACTGGCTTCAAATAGCAAAAGAAAACTAGCTTCACCCACTGCTCAATTTTTATTTGCTCCGTTTGTCTTCGATTGTAGGGTATACTTTGAGATAGTCGAAGTTATTGATACTTAAAAATATTGGTGTAACCACTTAGGAAACTTGAGTATTGGGCTAAGATCCGATACCCTGCCGAATGGCTCTACATTAGCCTTTTTATGGAACAATTAATTTGAATAACTTGAAGTTACTTATACATTCGTATGACAGTGGGTGGAAGGATGGTAGGATATTGATGATTAACAGTGTAGACATTGCTGGAAATGACAGCTTATGCTGCATTGGCATAACTGTACAGTGTGATTACAACTCGATTGAAAGATAACCTTTATTTATAAATCCTATCCCTGTTTCCTGCTACAATAGCCCAAATCATTAATCCCCCCTCAATTGTTGTTGTATAGTTGGTTGAATGCAGCTGCACTTTAAAATCTTTTCCATATGTCACATAATAGGAATTTAAATATATAAACGAACAGAAAAATAATAGAAAACTATGCCTACATTACATAGCTCTAATGAGTTACAGCCACCAAATACATTAGCTCTCTCGGGTGACCAAAATTGTTTGATGTGCGGTGAAAGTTTAACCGATGCACAAATATGCGTTATAACACCATGTAGTCACGTTTCACAAAACGTGTATCGAACGTTGGTTACTGTCGGATTCCGAGTATCCCAACTGTGTCCAATTGCTACCATAGAATAAATTAGATCCTTGATAGTACATTCTACTCCCAGTGTTCAACCTCCTCTATCACTAGAAGATGGTTCTCCATGAAGATTTGTACCCAATTTTGAGCGACCTATAACTCGTCAATATATTAAGTCTGAGAATGCCCCGATAAGCGGCATGTCGGTTCCCCAATACTCCTAAGGGAAATAAAGGTCGTCCACCTATCAAAAACACTAACGTACAAAGCGAAAATACTCCCGATTATGGGGAAATACAGAACATGATTGAGCAAACGGTACAGTGTATTCTCGCTCGTTTCAGTCTAAATAGTGCACCTATCGTATAAATCGATAAGAAATCATGTTAGAAACGCCAGTCGCAGGTAGAAATTATGAGAAATAACTTATAACCAGAAGTTCGTCAAAAAATGTTATATCAACAATCAGTGAATTATTTAGACAATCAGTGAATTACGAAGGTTGTTGAAAATGCAAGAAAATTTCACACGAGAAATACTTTGCAGTCCTGATAGTCACTTGAAAGCTAAACCACCTATGAATCGTCATCAAGTCTGTGATGTTGAGGAGACTGTTTCAGAAAATGCGACGATCAAATTTCCAAAACGGATTGCCAAATTTAGGCAATACAAAAAGTGTCACCAAGGTTAACGTGTTGGAATTGTGAAGTTCCAGGTCACGTTTGGGAAGACTGTTTAGCCGAACAAAGGATCTTTTGTTACGGTTGTGGTACTGCCAATGCTTACAAGCCACAATATCTGAAATGTCTGCGACGTAAGTCGGAAAATCGATCTCAGGGAGCACCCAATACCACCCGGTCGCCTATGAATCAATAGATAAACAGCTACCTACATCAACTCCAGAACTCCGACAAGAGGACGTACATATTCAACGATCTTCATTTGATCACCCTAAATATTGTACGTATGTAGATCGGTTAAAGAAGTATCTTGAAGTCAGAATGCGAATCTGTGAAGAAGAACCAGTAAAGAAAAGAGTCAAACGCAATGTTGCCAGAATTCGAAACTATTTTTGCGATGTACCAAATGCTTGTTTCAGCGATATTTAACAATGTAAACGACATGCGCAGCTACGCTGAAGTGTCTTTTTGAATTTTATCGAACTCGGTTTGTTAGATACAGGAGCCAATGTTAATTGTATAGGCGCCACACTGGCAACAAAAAATGCACTGATTTCCCCGGATTTAAACAGATCAAATCGTATGTTAAAACCGCAGATGACAAAGTACATTATGTCATTGGAATTTTGACCGTAGAAGTCACTTATAAAATGAAGACAAAAAGTATAAAATTGTAGTTATCCCGTCGGTGATCCAACGATTATTTTTTGGAATCGATTTTTGGAAAGTCTTTGCACTTGCCTCAACTATTATCAGTTCGCTTGAGATCCAGGCAGAAGACAATTGGCCAAAGTTCTTATCCATTGTTCAACATTAAATCACAAAAACTGAAGGTTAACTAACTTCAGTTTCTGTTTTTCCTAACGGCTCAAAAAGTTTAGGGCGTACAAGCTTAATTGAGCATCAAATAGATGTGAGTGATACAAAACCTGTGAAGCAACGCTTTTACCCCGTAAGCCCGGCCGCTGAAAAGCTATTATACACCGAAATAGATCGAATGGTGTCCCTTGACGTAATAAAACCCTCTACCAGTGCTTGGAGTTTGTCAATGCGACTCGTACTTAAGCCAAATAAAATTGGTTTATGTCTTGACGCTCGAAAATTGAACGAAGTAACGAAAAAGGATGCTTATCCTTTACCGAGGATAGATGGAATTTTTGCTCGATTGCCTAAAGCTAACATTATTTCCAAATTAGACCTAAAAGATGCTTACTGGCAAATAGGCTTGAGCGAAAATTCGAAGGCGTTAACTGCTTTAACGGTGCCTGGGAGGCCATTATATAAGTTTAAAGTCATGCCTTTCGGCTTGTGTAATGCCCCATCCACCATGTGTCGATTAATGGACCACATCATTCCACCTGATTTGAGATATTGTGTTTTTGGATACATAGGTGATTTGTGTATCCTGTCCGAAGATTTCAATTCACACTTGTCGATATTGGTTCGTTTAGCTGATCAATTCAAAAAAGCAATTTTCGTTTTTGCGTCACTAGTGTAAACTATCTGGGATATTTTATTGGCATTGGTATATGCACGGATCCTGATAAAATTTCGAGCATTGTTAACTCGCCAAAGAATCTGAAGTAACTTCATGGGTTTTTAGGGGTTTGCGGATTCCGCCGGTTCATTGGACATTTTGCTGGTATAACATATCCTATAACCCAAGCTTTGTATACTAAGGAAAAATTCTTATGGACGACCGAAGCACAAGACGCTATGGAGCGATTGAAAAACATTTTGACGACGGATCCAGTTCTAAAAAACCCCGACTTTGCTAAGAAATTATTCGTACATTGCGATGCGAGCGATTATGGAATCGGGTCGGTTTTAGTTTAATTGTCTGACGATGGTCATGAACAACCTGTAGCTACATGTCAAAAAAAAAACTCAGACAGAAACAGAAAGGGAATGCTTAGCGGTAGTCTTAGCGATCGAAAAGTTTCGATTTTATATTGAACTTCAGGAATTCGAAGTAATAACTGACCATTCGTGTCTAGTTTAGCTCATACGGCAAAAAATGTATTGGCTAGATTAGTAAGATGGATTTTCAGGCTC
Source organism: Phortica magna (assembly GCA_037044515.1). Classification (NCBI taxonomy): domain Eukaryota; kingdom Metazoa; phylum Arthropoda; class Insecta; order Diptera; family Drosophilidae; genus Phortica; species Phortica magna. The sequence goes on from JBAMBP010002663.1 coordinate 15,442, forward strand.
CAACAATTTAAAGGTCAATTTAAGATCACATCGTCCCAAAAGCTCTTTCTCGGCTGAACGACGAAGAAATTGCAGCGTTCGAGGTAGGCCCAGGTATCGATTTAGAGTCTGAAGCATTTAATGACACAAAATATAAGGCACTTATCGAGAAATTTCAGTACCATCTATCCAAGTTTCCAGACATTAAAATACAAGATAATCAGTTGTATATGCGTACTGAGCACGCTACAGGTATAGAAGAGCAAGAAAAGCACTCCTGGAAACTTTGGGTCCTTGAGCGGTTACGACCAGAAGTATTGAGACAAGCACAAGATAGCTTAGTATCCTCGCATGGGGGCATGCAGAAAACCATTGAAAAGCGCCGCCGAACTTTGTTCTGGCCTGGATTATTAGCAAATACGTATTACCTTTTAGAAAACTTGCAGGGTAAAGAATTCAGCACTTTTCATGCCAAAGACATCCGAAGCTAATTCTAGCTAATCTGCCGTATATAGGTGTTAGATTATCTGGTGGTGTAATGGTCGCGACAGTCGCGCCTTTGTGTTTGAAATTTAATTTGTTGTCGCAGTTCAGTGTTGCAAAATCTGTGCATGCGATCAACAGCGGATTAGGGATAGTATCCTTACGTACACTTTTCGATCGTTGGCAACGAGAGGTAAATAGTAAAGAAATACTCATACAGCAGCTAACTTCTTAGCTTAGAAGCTTAGCTTCACCTTAAAAAAGCCTAGTTCATCTGGTGCATCCTCTTTGCTGTAAGCTCAACTAGTAAGAACGTACTAAGAATTGTGATATTTTCCAGTTAAGAAAAATTCTGTTAATATCACGTTAAATTCATTAAGTCGTGCCACGCAACTGCAAGTCCGTAAAGATTGTCACAATTAGTGCAAGTCTTGTGTGGTTTTCATGCGAAAAAAAAAATATTTATATATAAAAGCGAAGACCCAATTTAGCAGGTAGCGCGGAGTCAACTTCGATTCTAACGTCAATCCCAAAACATGTCTATCTTCTCCTTTAGAATTATTTTTGGTCAGCCGTATAGTGCAGTGCACACATTCAGACTAAAGTCACAGAAGATAGTGTAATGCACACATTTAGACCAAAGTCGCAAGATACGAAAGTTCGTTAGCAAGAATTCCAGAGTACGAGCTATTTACTTGAAGTGCTTGTCTCGTCGGCCAAATTGCCACGTAAGCCTTCCTAAATTTATATTGCTGGTTCTTCACGTGGACGTCATTGAACGGAAAATGCACGAGGAACAGGAATACAAATTACCTCTGCAGGACCTCATCTTTTGATAATCGGCCGTAACTCACATACAATCTACCTCCATGTGCACCATAATTAAAAAAAAAATAAATAAATAAAATAAAAAACAAAACAGTTATTCAATATTGCAGTTGTCTTGCTTTGTTTGATTTAATATAAAGAAGTTCCATATAAACATCTACAGCCTCCACAGCACCTACTCACGTTTGGAAGGCCTTTCATCGATGCCGCAGTACTGTAAATCGTAAGTTTTATTATTTTGTTATTATTTATATTTATTGCGTTATTGCCAAAGAACAAATTTGTTACAGTTAAATGCTTTTGCTTAAACACAAGAAAATTTAAAACAAACATTGCTTTTCATCACAGATCATAAAAAAAATACATAATGAAAGAGGAGAGAAAACCACCAATAACATTGTAAAATCAGAACCCTAAAAAAAAAAAAAACTAGTAAGGGCGGTATAGTTGAGTATACTCAACCATATAATACCCTGCACATACCCTCACCCATTTAAATGGTGTTCCAAATATAAAAAATCAGTCAAAAGTGAGGAATTTTCGAAAAATTCGAGTTTGTAGATCTCTGAGGGGGAAGCCATGAAATAAAGAGGTGTTTTTCGGTATGCAGTTTAAAGGACGTATATTAACTGAATCTGCATACAAAATTTCAGACGTATATTTCATAGTTGTGGAGATATACATATTTTAATAAAAATAAACTGGAATTTACCCAAAATTTAAGTTTGCCGACCTCTAATGGGTAATCCAAATACAAAATGGTATTTTCTGGTATGCAGTCTTAAGAAGTTATATATACTTTGTCTACGAACAAAATTTCAGGTCCGTACCTTCAACAAGAGGCTTTGACATGCAAACACTATTTGAGGGGTAATAAAAGGTAAGGGGGAAAAAGTTAGTATGCAGTTTTAAAGACATACATTTCTTTAATCTGCATACAAAGTTTTAGGTTCGTATCTGTTATAGTTGTGGAGATATACAAATTTTTGTAAAAAAAAGTGAAATTTACGAAAAATTTAAGTTTGGTGGTCTTTGAAGGGTAGTCAAAAATACAAATGGGTATTTTCTGGTATGCAGTTTTAAGGACATGTGTTTACTGAGTCTACATACAAAATTTCAGGTCCGTATCTTTTATAGTTTTGAAGATACAGTAATTTACAAAAAAACACTTTTTGAGGGGTAATGAAAGGTTGGGGGGAAAATTGGGGTATGCAGTTTTAAAGACATACATCTATGAAGTCTGCATACAAAGTTTCAATTTCGTATCTGTTATAGTTGTGGAGATATACAAATTTTTGTAAAAAAAAAGTGAAATTTACAAAAAATGTAAGTTTGGTGGTCTTTGAGGGGTAGTCAAAAATACAAATGGGTATTTTCTGGTATGCAGTTTTAAGGACATGTATTTACTGAGTCTACATACAAAATTTCAGGTCCGTATCTTTTATAGTTTTGAAGATACAGTAATTTACAAAAAAACACTTTTTGAGGGGTAATGAAGGGTTGGGGGGAAAATTGGGGTACGCAGTTTTATAGGTCTTTACATACTTAGTCGACATACCAACTTTCATAGTTCTAGCGTTTCTGGTGTTCAAGTTATAGCCTTTCCAAAAAGTGGGCGTAGCTGGTTGGGCGGGAAGGAGTGGGCGTGGCTCAAAACCGTTCAAACTTGATCTGCTGCCGACCATCACGAGTCTATCCTCCAAATTTCAAGTCTCTATCTTTTGTAGTTTCCGAGAACCATTGGTGAGGACGGACCAGAAAATACCCCTCTGTATTTTCAACTACCCCTCAAAGACCTTCAAACTTAAATTTTTAGTAAATTCCACTTTTTTTTACAAAAATTTGTATATCTCCAAAACTATAACAACGAACCTGAAACTTTGTATGCAGACTCAATAAATGTATGTGAGAGCGATCATTCTGGAGCTGCAGTATTTTCGGTTGGTGTGGCGGTAAAAGTGAAGTACGCGTTGTTCCTTTGCACTGAGAGCCGACGCTCATCTTGCAGACGCTGTAGATTTCTCAAATTTCGTTTTCGTTATAAAACAATCATTCACATCGTTTTTGCTTTTTATTGCTCTTTTTGAACTCTTTGTCAGCACATCGGTTGATTGGCTTTACACTTTTTTTTTTAATTTTGTGGTTTAGCTAGTCAATTTTTTCTTTCACTCGTTTTCTTTTTTTGTTTCTTTCTGTGGACTTAATTCCATTTTACAATGAGTTATTGCAATAATTCGTGTAAAGATAAAGATTGGCTTGACTGCGTTACTAAATGCGTGATCGATGTTGGGAATATTTGTCACATGAAATGCGCTGGTATCACTGGCCGTGACCACGACAGGTTATACAACAACAACGCTAAACATGGTCCTGTCTAGCATGTTTTAATTTGATAATTAATAATTTCATAATTGATATCATTGCCTTTCAGAAACTTGGGTTAACCAAAACATACTAAGCAAGGGAATTTTTTGCAAAAAGTTCGTCTCCTACAGGCGTGAATGTCTTGCTCGTCGTGGGGGTGGTGTTCTTATAGTATTAAATTCACGTCTTCGTACTGAAGGTAACGAACTCGGTATGATTACTAATATAGAATTTATATTTTGCTTTTTGCAAAACTAATTTCAATCTACTAAACTCTTTAATTGATCAGATAGATTGGTCCATATTATAAAGTTGTGATGACTTAAATTTGCTTCTCTTCCTCTTCTTCAATTTGTATGGCAGGTAGCAGTTCCAGTTGTCCGATCTCAATGAAACTTTCAGGCATTTGGTTTGGTTATTACTTTACAATAAAACTTTCAGAAATTTGGTCTGGTTACGCAAAATTACTATTTATCATTCAGCGTCCTGTCTTACAAAACAAAAGAGTTTTTCATACAACGATTTGAATTTTGTTCACTTTTCTTCTTCTTTTCGTATAGGGGCTTCCAGTTTCAGTGGTCCGGCCTTGTTGGTTCCGAGCAATGATTTATTGTATTAAAATACAAGTATCTGTGCAAAATTTCATTTCAATAGCTTCAAAACTCAGGAAGCATACATACAGACAGACAGAAGGACATGGCTGTATCAACTCGTCTTGGCATCCTAATCAAAAATATGTATACTTTGTATAGTCGGCCATGCCTCTTTCTTGGTTGTTACAAACTTCGTCACAAAACTATAATACTTTTCACTAAAATGTCAATACTTTGTGAGTGTGTATTTATGATCCGAAGCCATTTATTGTGGAAAATGAGGGAAAGGGGCAAAAATTATGATAGACAATTTTGTAGTGCTATGCATACTGAGTTTAAAAAACGATTTTCATGTTTTTATCGTTTCATATCAAGTCATACATTTGGCTTACTCTCAAATGTTTCAGATACTTCACTATACTTGTAAATGTTTTTGTTTCTAAATGCTTTTTAATTTCATCAAAATCATGAATTGAAACACCGTTCAACAAAAATGTTGTTGGAAAATGTAAATTAGTAATGCACTCAAATTTTTTACCTTTGTATAAGGAACGCTTTTTTATGAAAACAGGAAAAGTGTACATACAGGAAAGTATAACGCACAAAACGGATGCAATGACATTTAAAACAACAATAAGCATATTTAATACAATACATACTTATGTACGTATGTATGTGGATCCTACTGGTAAATGTTTCATTTGAGCTCTGATCATGGGTGTAGCGAAGGGGGCCTCTCAGCTTCGTTACTACTTTTGGGCTTTTTGTGACCCACCTTTGTGACAAGCTGGCTTAAACTATTTTAAGTATCAATGTCTTTAGTTGGTGTTATGTCTCTTTTTAATAAGAATATGTGGTTTTAATGTTGAAATATCCATCTATAGATCCGCGGATACACTTACATGATTTTCTTTTTTTTCAAAACGTGCGAACGTATAGTAATTGTTTATGATAATCTCCAAATATTATGCAAAACAATAAATAAGCTTCTGTTTAAGTAAATGAAAGAAGAAGAAAATCACTTACAAGTTAATTTCGTTTGAAACTCATTTTATTCGTAATTAGTAAGCATTTGATATAAAACATTTGTTTGTGTGAGCAAGTATTTGGTATTTGTAAATGGAGACCTAAAACTCTATTCCTTCTTTTTGGTTGAGCAAATACTTAAAATTTGTTTAACTTACACACAGGTTTTTTTTATAACCATCCAACTACAAAAAAAAACTAGTAAGGGTGGGTAGGTGAGTACATTCAACCGTATAATATATACCCTGCACACACGTTGTGACGTCCCAATTAATAAAAACGTATATTGGGCATCACACATTTAAATAGTGTTCCAAATATCAAATAAATCAGTCAAAAGTACCTTTAACAGTTTCGGAGATATAGACTGTGACATGCAAACACTATATGACGGGTAATAAAGGGTAGGGGGAAAAACAAGGTATGCAGTTTTAAAGACGTACATTTATTGAGTCTGCATACAAAGTTTCAGGTTCGTTGTTTTAGTTGTGGAGATATACAAATTTTTGTAAAAAAAAAGTAGAATTTACCAAAAATTTAAGTTTGAAGGTCTTTGAGAGGTAGTCGAAAATACAGAAGGGTATTTTCTGGTATGCCGTTTTAAGGACATGTATTTATTAAGTGTACATACAATACATACAATGTCAGGCCCGTACCTTTCATGGTTTTGAAGATTTTGAGGGGTAATGAAGGAGAGGGGTGAAAATTGTGATATGCAGTTTTTCATGATTCTAGCGTTTCTGGTGTTCAAGTTATAGCTTTTTCAAAAAGTAGGCGTAGCTGGTTGGGTGGGAAGGAGTGGGCGTGGCTCAAAACCGTTCAAACTTGACCTGCTGCCGAGCATCACAAGTCTATCCTCCAAATCTGAAGTCTCTAACTCTTATAGTTTCCGAGAACCATGGATGAGGACGGACGAACGGACGGACGAACATCGCTTAATCAATTTGTCTTGTCGTCCTGATCAAGAATATATATACTGGGGTCCCCCTCCCCACCTTCTATGCGTTACATACATTTCGGCCAATCAAACGCAATATACCCTGGTACAGTATGTACAGTAACAGTAGGAGACTACAATGTCAAGCACACACACTAAGGATCTCGTCTCGTGACCCTCACTATGGAGACCTCTCACTATGTAGAGCTCACTTAACTCTAGACTCACCGACAGAAATCATGACGCCTATAAGAAACCACGCTGGTTGCTGGGCCCGCAGCGATGAAGCTACAGAAAGCACATTTGCTGCTCACCTTTAAAAGGTGTTACAACCAAATCCTGCGTCAAATGTGTATAGACTACCAACATTACCAAGCGACGCTAAGCTTCAACATGATCTCACCGAGTTTCGCCTAAACGAACTCGTAATACTATCAAAAAGGAACCCGAAAATTTTGAGCTCCTTTGTTGAACCGTTTGCAGTATCACTATTTTCCAGACAAATGGAAAACAACATCAATCATTATAATGACACTGAAGCCAGGAAAAGATCATTCAAGGTCCTTCGTCGTACAAACCTATAAGTTTATTATCGTATCTATAAAAACTTTTCAAAAATATAACGAGCTTACTAAGATAAACCTATTCCTAAAAACTCTCAACAAAATCTCATCACACCAGTTCGGTTATTGAGCAGATCAATCGTATAACATCAGATTGCACAGCAATCTTTTTGGATGTCCCTCAAGCATTTAATAGAGTTTGCTTAGATGGTCTAATGTATAAGATTAAGACTATGCTTCCAAACAACAAACACAAACTACTAAAGTCATACCTCTGCCACAGACAATTTGCAGGTCCCGCTCTACAATTCTGTTCTAAAACCTATCTGGACTTATGGCTCCCAGTTATGAGTTAATGGTAGCAATAGCAATATTGATATTATCCAGAGAACCCAGTCAATCATATTGAGAACCATCACCGGGGCACCTTGGTATGTTCGAAACAAAAACATACAGAGAGACTTAAATATCCAACCAGTCTGAGATATAATAGCAGAGCTCAAAGAAAAATACTAGACCAAACTTTCTACGCACCCTAACCATCTCGCCAGAGGTCTAACAAGGCTGTGCAATCGATCCCGTCTTCGGTTAAATAATCTTCCAACCCTGCGATAACCCTAAGGCGAGGCCAGCACATTACAGTTCAAAAGAACTGTTAGTTAGTGTTAAGTTATAAGACCTGTAAACTTATTGTTAGTCTTATTTATAAGAGAAAATTGAGAACACAAAAGCAAAGTTTTAAAAAAAAGGAAACTATTTTCGGCTTTGCCGAAACTTTTATACTCTTGCAAGCCTTTCCACAATTATTCTTATTGAAAAATCCTTTTTATCGTTTTTAAACAAGAATCATATACGTTTTTGAAGATTTAAAGGCGTTACTACGCCTATTTTACAATTTCTCTTAAAGAAAACAATGCAGTCATACTTCACTACATTTTGCAGTCTTGTATCTCTTCTAGTTCAACAGAAACCCCATTTTTAAGATTTACGCTTTATGGGCCGTGTCACGTTCTTATGTCCGATTCTTATAAAACTTTTCTTATATTTGGATTTTAGTCAAGCATTAATAAAAACACGTAATTGCAAAGTTTGGTTGGCTTATATTCAAGAACAAAACAGTTTTACTAACAAAAACCGTATGTTTTACCTATCGTTCCTATGGGAGCTATATGCTATAGTAGCCCGATCTTGATCATTTTTGCACTATATCTTTGTCTATGTCATTTTTATGCAAAATATTGAGTCGATAACCCCAAAAAAACACGTTTTTTTCAAGCAACTTCACAGTTAATATACACTTGCTAGAGTATAACAAAAAGAATTGTTCTGCTACTATGTTCTAAAAGAACCATTGCAAAAACCGTTATGCATACATATTTTAAATCATATATGAACTTTTCAAAGCATAACTTTTTTTTTTTGGAGAAGCAATAATGAATTTTATTCATATGAAAACACTACACACTAAAGCGGCAAATAGGTAAGAATAAGCACACTCCTAATTTTGTGAAAAACGAAAGAAATTTAATGAAAATGGACAAACATTTATAGAGAAGAAAGTTTTTGATGCTGAGGATTATCATGCTCGTATTATAAATCGAAATCATCATTTATACCGAAAGAATCTATCAAATCATCGTGTCAAGCAAATGTTTTCCATGACAGTTCTTAAAACGCATTCAGTAAGAACGCTCTAAGCCTCTCGCAGAAACACAGCGTTCTGAGTGAAAGCACTTAAGATGTCATAAACGAGGTTTTATTTAGGTATCGGTATAAAAATGTTAAAATTTAAGCAATTAAAACAGTGAAATAGTTATGAAAATATGTTTGAATTGTGCTTGTGTATATTTTCATACCCAGACGATATTCACTATACTAGTCACGTCAAATTTGATTTACAACTAAACACATAAATTATGTTATTTTTAAAAGCCAGTGTTATTCAATCTATGGGTCAAGACCCCAAAAAAAGGATTGCGAAGCCTTACTTGAAAAGTCATCTACAAAAAAAGGCAAGGTTCTATACTACAAATAACACACAATTTCAATGACAAGGATTGGGCTTTTTTACTTTTCAAAAGATTATCAAATTGTGGCCATTGCTACAGAATTTTTATTTTCGCTAGCACAACACTGCAAGTTCGCCCGTTTTCTCCGTAGTACATTAAAAATTAACACTCTATTTTTGCAGTGCAGTGAAGTCTTACCTTTATGAACACGATGCATTCTTGTTGCGTTGCAGTTTATATTTATGAACAGTCTTACATTATATAAATATGTTATGTATTTTGTAAGTATTTATTGCAGAATTTAACACCGGTGTAAAGCGATTAAGTTGTGTTTTGAGATATTTTTATACCCTGTACATACTGTACCAGGGTATATTGTGTTTGTTTGGCCGAAATGTATGTAACGCAGAGAAGGAGGGGAGGGGGACCCTATAAAGTATATATATTCTTGATCAGGACGACAAGACAAATTGATTAAGCCATGTCCGTCCGTCTGTCCGTCCGTCCGTCCGTCCTCACCAATGGTTCTCGGAAACTACAAAAGATAGAGACTTGAAATTTGGAGGATAGACTCGTGATGCTCGGCAGCAGATCAAGTTTGAACGGTTTTGAGCCACGCCCACTCCTTCCCGCCCAACCAGCTACGCCCACTTTTTGGAAAGGCTATAACTTGAACACCAGAAACGCTAGAACTATGAAAGTTGGTATGTCGACTAAGTATGTAAAGACCTATAAAACTGCGTACCCCAATTTTCCCCCAACCCTTCATTACCCCTCAAAAAGTGTTTTTTTGTAAATTACTGTATCTTCAAAACTATAAAAGATACGGACCTGAAATTTTGTATGTAGACTCAGTAAATACATGTCCTTAAAACTGCATACCAGAAAATACCCATTTGTATTTTTGACTACCCCTCAAAGACCACCAAACTTAAATTTTTCGTAAATTTCACTTTTTTTTTACAAAAATTTGTATATCTCCACAACTATAACAGATACGAACCTAAAACTTTGTATGCAGATTAAAGAAATGTATGTCTTTAAAACTGCATACTAACTTTTTCCCCCTTACCCTTTATTACCCCTCAAATAGTGTTTGCATGTCAAAGCCTACATCTCCGAAATTGTTGAAGGTACGGACCTGAAATTTTGTTCGTAGACAAAGTATATATAACTTCTTAAGACTGCATACCAGAAAATACCATTTTGTATTTGGACTACCCATTAGAGGTCGGCAAACTTAAATTTTGGGTAAATTCCAGTTTATTTTTATTAAAATATGTATATCTCCACAACTATGAAATATACATGTCTGAAATTTTGTATGCAGACTGCCCGTGGAAACTAAATTTATGAATTAGCCCTACACTTCTCTTTTTAGTTTTTTTAAACAGAACGACAATTCTCATGCATACATATCAGAAATGTAATCTCATTTTTTTGTGTCGTAAAATAGCATTTTTGAAAATGTTCGTCTTTTAAAGTAGCGATTTTAAAGAAAATAACCTCTAGTCCCATTGACTCGAATGGCAGTGAAAAAGTCCTGAGGACTCAGATACAGGCTGTCTCTGAAATCGAATGAATAAAATAACTAAAGATATTATTAAATTCCTTAATGAATCGGTTATTCACAGACAATATGTGCCACATATACACTCATTTTGTAAACACACATAAGAGAGTTGATTTCCTTTTAACTGATTTTTTTAAAGTTGCCACAGAATTGGCCAAATGCGGCAAAATTTAAATCACTGTGCCAACGATTGGCGTTAAGTACGATGACTCTACCTCATTTCAATGATGAACAACGGCATTTAAATCATATCCAATTAATTCGGAATTTGAATAAAATGTTGTCGAAGAGTTATCCAAAAACTTAAAAAAACATTCGATTATTAAGTTATAGGTCGAATACGCTTAAAAACAAAAAATGAATAGGAATTATGTATTTCTTAAAAATTTTAATTAGTTTGACTTGATGTTTTTCATACTGAGCTGCCCAAACACAACAGCATTATTTGAGTCGTGGGCGTACAGGTGACGTGAAAAGGACTTTTGTGATGTACGAGTCATTAAATTCCTTTGACCAACGTTAACCAACGTTAATAAAACTCTCTTGCCTTATTAACAACAGTACAAATTTGAAGACAGAAGTTAAGTTATGGGTCGAAAATAACTAAAAGGTCATCAAATGTGGAAACACACTCCAGTTCGACATTATCAACCTCATAAGTAGACAAGTAGGGAATACTTCGATGATAAGTCATGAACTTACACTTAGAACAAATATGATATGATAAATTAGATAAACACCAATAGTATAGTGAGTTCATATCAGATTGGAGTTGAATCTATGAAGCCTGGTTATTGTATGACAGAATTAAACATCATCAGGACACAATGGACAATTTGTATTGTGACGAGTAGCATAAAGTCGACTGATTTTTTTAACTTGATTTAATAGGAACTCTCTTTCCTCGAGCCTCAACATATTTGAAAGTTATTATGAATTAATTTTTCTTTAGTAAGATGATTGATGTTGGAGCATAGGATACCAACAACGTAGAACCAAAGAGTATTAATATTAACCAGAAACCGAAGCCCTCTCTAAAAAAGCTTACCAAAAATTCTGAATTAGAATCTCGAGGTGAAAATTCCGGACAGGGAAAGAAGATAAGCAAAAGTCTTTCTTTCTTGCTCGGAAAATTCTTTCGAGACGACGGCCATTTTTTTAAATTTGTAAATACTATTCAATGAAATAATAAATGAATTGTATGCGCTGTTGCCAAAAAATGTAAACACAAAACAATTTCATGAGTTTGATGAAAATGATTGAAAAGAATGAAGTGGGGCATGTACATGCTATGCCTTTTTGTCAAAGCAATGAAAGGAATGAAGAACGGAAATCAAATATTAAATTGACCAACATTTCAACATTTCCCGTAATAGGTTCGCCTCTGTTACACAGCCATACACACCACATACGACAATTTAGCGTTCAGCCAAACTCAAACACACACAAGTGTCATATGTGCTGTATCTGCGCTATGTAACATAAGCAAGGTAAATGTTCAAATTGT